>JACJUM010003259.1:23564502-23607366 GCA_020976665.1 Heortia vitessoides | reverse complement strand
TGGTTATACCAAATACACTGCCACTTCAACTTATTTATCTGTCTGTATTTATGTATATATATATATATATGTACATATGGCTTGGATATGCGACATATGCCCATGTTTGGGTTTCTCTTTATTTTGTGATATCAATGTCTGGTCCGAAATCGTTCGAACGGGCCCGTGTATATCTGTTGGATGTGGGTTAACATTTGTCCCGTTATCGCTGTGTGACGTCATTCATATTCTAAATGCAGTGTCCGTATGTTCCAACACGATTCACGCATAAACTCTTAGACATATTTCCATACGGTTTTTGCTATTGAATAGTGTGATTCAAAAATTTGTGTATCTAGAAACCATTCTCACAACACATCTGAAACGTTGACCTGACTCGGTGATAAGTCGCCTAAAGTACTTGTATTTTAGATGTCTGACATCAGAGGTTTTACAAATGTAATCTTCCTTGGGTCATCTGGGTCGTCCGTATTATATACCGTATATCCCGTCTGTATAATAGTCTAGCCAAATGTCTGCCTGAACTTGACATTAATTTACATACTCTTTCCGGGTTTTTTGTCATAGGTAAAATTGTTTGTTAGCGTACCGTAAGATTGCTGATTTTTTATTTTTAATGATTATGTATTTGGTTATTTATTTTACAACCTTACTGAGAGTTAGTACCTTTTTTAATATTAATAATTATGCATGATGTGACTGACTGTAATTGTAAGAACAGTTAGTTAATATATTTTTAAAACACAATTATTGTTCATAATTTACTGTTACTTATGTTAGTAATCCAATATTATATAAATAAATATAGAAATATGCATAAAGTCAAATTCTTTATTGGTAATAATCATATTGTTATTATTACTACTTATTTTATTGACAACTTTAAAAGTGCTTGTAATGGGCCAATTTCAATGAAATTCGTGCGGAAACAATATAAAACAATAATATTTCAAAAATATGACGTACTAAATTCCCTGACTGATGACCCTGATGAACCCACGGGATTATGAGTGTCACCTAATATATGTAATTTGGGTTTATTTTAAATTATATTGCCGGCTCCGAATGGATCTTAAAACGCTCTTTTTTTTAATATGAAGTCAGCAATGAAGTATACGGTCTGCTTGATGATAAACGAGACCGCAGCCTGTATGCACAAGGATCACTTGCGTGTCTCCAACCTTGTGAACTGCAGATACAATGTCACATCTACCTAGTTCACTGCCTCAAACCGGAGCACAGCAATGCGAACACTGCTATTTGGCGGTAGAAATAGGCGAAAGGGAGGTACCAATGCAGACGACCTTTGTAAGAGGTCCACCTTATTCATAGTAAATTTGATGCAGGTTCACTACACGAGCCACTAGAAAGGATCCTGCAAGAAAAACTGGTAATGATAAAGTGATCTTGAATACATTAATGTTTTGTGTGAACTGGATAAAATATTATGATTCTTGAAAATCACCGGTTGATGTATCGGAATCTTCTTCAATTTATCAGAATTTATTGCTTTATTTCGGTATTGTATTGGTCGTTGTGTTCTTTATACCGGCAGAGTAGAATAGTACCTCCCTCTGTACCAGGTATCGTAAGAGGCGGCTAAGGCACTAGAACTGACAGGGGGCGGTATATCCAAAATAGTGTAGCTCAAATTAGGGCATGGGGCAGTAGCCAACACGCTTGCCCAGCGCGGCAATTATGGGCAAAATTACCTTGTGAAGGTCTATGTCCAACAGTGGACTTCCAATGGCTGATATGATGAAATCTTGCAAATGCATCCGGGTCTAACGTATTAACATGATAGAATGATAGCTAAAAAATTTTGGGTCACCCATCTCACCCTGACCGTCGCTAAATCTCCTTAACCTCACCGACTGCGCCGCGAGTCTTTCAGTATTTTTATATAAGCCATTATAATCCAGTTACGGTGACGCGTATCAGCTGCGTTCTCTTTTGTGTTGCTCAGTGAATATGAGCGAGCCGGCGACCCTTAAACCTTCCCTTCTGCTGAATTAAACACCAGACAGCATGGAAAAATCGTCTCGATACGGAGTAAACAGGTAACAGTTAGTATCAGTTCGTGTTTGTATTGACTTTTGTGTACAAATGTATGCTAGCAGGCCTAGGCCATTCGATGTTCGGCTATACAAATTATTTCTAGAGCAGAAAATAAATAACTAACTCACTGTAATTATGGAGTGGGTTCAAAAAGGATTAAATATCTCTATCAAAATAGGGGTTGGTTGGTGGTAGTAAAATAGAAATCTATGATTGCAGCGCCTCGCGGTTTCACCTATGGCAGTGTGATTGGACCAGTTTTATAACTATTTAGAAATAAAATTTATTTACTGCTGCCAAAAAAATTATAAATTATAATTATTTTCGAAATCTACTATCTTTTTTTATTAATCTTTATTTGATGTTGAACATGCAGATAGCGTAGCGACATGTAAGGGATAGAAGATATAAGAAGTGACGTCATCGTCCTAAATTTGGTGCGTGCGAGTGAAATGGCGTTCATCTTTTTTATATTGGAACTAGCGACCCGCACCGGCTTCGTACGAGTGCATAATGGCGTCCACCCGCAAGATGGACAGACGATCTGACTAATACATTTATATAATGGTAATAAAATAACAAATGTAATAATGCGCCGCACCAGAATCGACAGGTAACATTCAATTAGTCGAGTGACTTGTTTGTTATCGCGTGTCTATCACTTATCGCGGTGACGTAGTTGAAGGGTTTTATAACATTATCGGACGGCCCTATCGCCGCGAAGCGTTAACGCAACATACGATCGATACTTCTTTGTGTGTGTGGGTGATTTTTTGCAAAACACTCGAGTTTTTTTTCCGTGTACCGTTGCAAATGCACCGTGACTGGTTCATGGAATGTCTGATTGCGACGTTCATTGATAATGTTCTTGAGGATCTCTTTTATTTTTTGTATCGAACATTAAACATGTAGGTGACATGACAGGTGTCGTGAGAGGCGACTAAGGTACCAGAACAGATGGCGGTATATCCTTCCGGAACAGTGCACCTCAAATGCACAGGGTGGGATTGGGCAGCAGCATCCCCATCACGAAAGCTGCACTCTGTGGTTGTCGACAAGCTTGTATAGCGCTGCAATTATGGACAAAAATCATTGTTACAGTCATTGGAAGTCCACTGCTGGACACAGACCTCCCCAAGAATGGAGGAACTTTGCCCATAATTTCCGCGCTGGGCAAGCGCAGAGCGCAGCTTTCGCATATGGATGCTACCACCCTCTGTATTTGTACTACACTATTTCGGATGGATATACCTTAGTCGCCCCTGGTGCAGAGGAAGGTCCTATTCTACAAATTGAGATATAAACTATCATATTTCTAAAGTTGGATCAAACTGTACACATTAATAAAAATATGTTTAAGATCGGTGCAGTGGTTTAGAAGCTCATTCCAGACAAACATCGTGACACGATTTTTTATGTATAAAGATTATACACTGCATCTAGCCGTGTGGTACCGACAGAGTAGAATAGGACCTCCATCTGTACCAGGTGTCGTAAAAGGCGACAAAAGTACCGGATCCGACTGATGGCACAACTTATTGCTGCAGGGTGGGGATGACCAGCAGCAACCAAAGTGCGAAGTTATGCTCTGCAATTGCCGCTACGCCTGCCCAGCGCCGCAATTGCAGATTATGGGTTAAAATCCCCTTATCTTGGGGAGGTCTATGTCCAGCAGTGGACTTTCCATGTCTGATACGCTGCATAAACATATAAAGTGATTCTGATGCAGTTTGGCACGTGTATAGATTGGACCCTCGAGATGTGAAGTGCTTACTTATGATTTCTGAATATGTTCCCGTGGGATGCGAATTAATTAGCCTCGGTCGAACCTAAGGCCGTTCTGGTGCCGGCTGACTGGACTTAAAGTGGGCACTCAATGACCTATTTGTTCAATTGACTTTATATGGTGATCGGGGTCATCGGTCTTTGATTAATTGGTTTAAGTATACTATAATTTTATATAGAACTTTCGATTATAAGTAAATGTTTCATTTTTTGGAAAGAAAAATATCTGAACATGTTCTCTATTGAGAACTGCCACAGGTAACTCGACGTTTTTCTAAAATTTTGCGTAATATATTATTTCAGGTGGTGGTTCTAGAATTGCGATGTATTTAATAAATATAGTTTGCTTGGAAAATTTAAATTGATGGGTTAATTGAAATAAGATATTTCTAAATTTAACTTTATCATTATATTTTTATATCTATATCCACCCGCACCTCACTCTCATCTATTTCTACCGCTAAATAGCAGTGTATGCATGTTCCGCTTCTGTTGAAGGGTGAGAGAGGCAGTGAAATTACTGGGTAATGTGGCATAATATCCTCAAATTATAAAGTTGGCAACGCGTTAGTGATATCCTTACAAGCGTCTATAGGCTGCAGTGACGCTTGCTTGCTTGTTTGTCGCCCTGTTCTAATAGAAAAAAAAACTTCAGTTATCCTAATTACCGCGTTTGTAGCAAATAAATTAAGTTGACTTATTGTTTGTTCTGCCATGAAATTACCAAAGACCTTTGCGCAAACTTTAGCGTTTAAAAAGATAGTAGGAGGTGGGATAGCCGCGGCGAATTATTCTCTACTCACAGAAATTGTGTTTCTCAATATCAGGAATTCACAGTCTGCTGAACTTTTTGTATCGCATTCAAAAAAAAAACTAGGTCTATGTTTAGAATTGTGAAGTGTGAGCCAAGGTCGTGCTGCTTCCTAATGCCAAATGTTCAATCAGTACAGATGTCCCGTTGTTTACTAACTGCAACCTAATTCTGTAGGTGGTTTAGTGGTAATGCGACCTTGTACGTATAACACTCTTTGTATGACTCACCTGGTTATTCCATATTAATACTACAATTGCCAGGCTATACCTGTCTCTCTGTTTGTCTATCCCCTCCAAGGGAGAAGACTTAGCCAATGAATCTAGCGTGAAGATTTTGGAATGAATTAAATTCCACAACATCTCATACATTGACCAGACTCCGTAGTAAGTCGCTTAAAGCACTTGTCAAACAAAGCACACTAATAATCAGAAGAGTCACAAATATAGTACTTAAATACATATATTTAACACCCAGAAACAGAACAAAAATAAATATCATCATATAAATTTATGCACTAGGTAAGGACACGAGACAGAATCACTAGCATCTGCGCCATCGGGCCCGTCAAATAATTATATATAAAAGATCTAACCAATTCTCCGATGATTTCAATGATATCGCCGTATATCTTCAAGCGATTTGTGGGAGTTTCCGTTACTGAGGATATTGTAGCTATGTATTAGTCAAATGATTTATGAATCAGTCAAGTACTTTTAAACTTTATACATCACAACCATTCGATGTTGGATGTCTATAGTTTGATTTTGTTAAATATAATGATTATATTAACTAACTAATGTAAAATACTTTGTTCCGATTGACGACTGGCTAATTTTAATTTTTTATATGCTATGAAGTCAGCAAACAAGCATGCGGCCCGCCTGATGATAATCGTAACCGTAGCCTATAGACGTTCGTGTCATCACAGAGATATCACTAGCGTGTCGCACACAATGTGAACTGAAGGCACAATGTCACATTCAAATGCCTCTCTCACACTGCCGTTTGGCAGTAGAAATAGGAGAAAGTACGGTTGATATCCTCAAGTTAGGAGCTTGGCAACGCGCTAGTGATATCCTTGTGTCTAAAGGCTGCAGTGACGCTTATCACGCGGCCTGTATGCTCGTTTGTCGATCTGGTCTGATAAAATAGAAAGCTAAGATGTAATTGACTGTAGACTGTGCATTTTGTGGTGCAACACGATAGCATTAGATAAAATTCACCAACGTTTGCTACTGCCCCTTTTGTTTTTCATTTATTCATTATAATAATATCTTGTGAGGTAACACATGAACACACGCAAATCGCCTACAAGACTAAGTCTTGAGCGAAATTAATTAATAAATAATTTCAATAACAATAAACAAAACATTAATATTATACGGGTCAATAAAAAACTAAATACACTTACATAGATAATTCGGATCATGTCACGTCGTCTAAAAAAGCATGTGCAGCCATTGCATTGCATTATCAAACAACGTGCACCATCGGCGAACAGATCAATTCGTCGTTTTGTGATAACAAAATAAAAGGGCATTTGTATGTGGTCTGTAAACACATGGGGCATGGAAAGTTCCTCCATTTAAAGTGGGTGCGATGTGGGTGCGCCATAGGTGATAATCTGGGACGAAGGTAGGTAGAATTAAACGTAAGGTCACTCTTATGATCCTGTCGGGTTATCAGGGACAACAATATTATGAATGTAATAGAGGTATGCACTTCGTATTTCTAAATTAAAATTATTCTATTTTTAATTGACAGGCCCGATGGCGCAGATGCTAGTGATGCTTTCTTGTACGCTAAGGGTCGTGCGTTCGATCCCCACCCAGAACAAATATTTATATGATGATATTTTTGTTTGTTCCATCCCTGGGTGTTAAATATATGTATTTACGTAGTATATTTGTAATTCGTCTGTTGTCTGGCGTCCGTAACACGCGTGCTTTAAGCGACTTGACACAGAGTCAGGTCAATGAGTGAGATGTTGTGGTAATTAAAAATTTTCGACGTTTCGACTTGACTTGAGTAAAGAATATTTTCACCGAGTTTCATGACAGTATTTTGTCAGCGCAATCTGTTAATTTGTTTATATGGATGCGATGCTGGGCATACTTCGGCGTGTGCTAAATTAGATTACCTGCGCTGGTCGCTTCGTTGATCTTTACACTGGAAATATAGCCTTGTATAAATCCTTTATATCATCATCATATCAGCCGTTGGAAGAAGGGTATTTTGTCCATAATTGCCGCGATGTGCACTTACTCATCTTTACCTTTTCGAATGGGTATATGCATCCAACAGTGTAGCTCAAACGTACGGGGCGGGGATAAGCAACAGCATCCCTGTCGCAAAGCTGTGCTCTGCAATTGCCAACATGCTAGCCTAACGCGGCAATTATGGGCAAAGTTTCCTCTTTCGTAGGAAGGCGTTTGGATATACCAACAGTGAAATTCCAATGACTGTGATAATAACCGCCATATGTCGGTTCTAATACCTTAGACGCCTCTTACTACATCTGATACAGAGGAGGTACTATTCTACTCTGCCGGTACCCCACGACATTATAATTACTATTTATTATACATGCTTTTATCTATTTATTAGGCCTACTTAGAATTAATTAAGAACGAGAATTTTTACTACTTTACGTATAAAAATTATGTACGGTCACACGTCACACGGTCTTCGGTGCATCACGGTCTTCGTCCGGAATGAACTTTTATACTATAGAACTGGTTTTACTATTTTTTAACTCACTGTGTACCGTTTAATATAATTGTACAAGTACCTTCAGTTGTTTATTTTAAGTTTTTATTATTTTGATTATAGTAATTTCAATAATTCGTAAAGTTATAATTTTTTTTTATGTAATATTTTCGACAGCATCTCCGCATTTATAGACTCCGTGGAAAACTTATTTTTAAAGAGATTTGTAAAAAAAACCAGAGTCAGTAATATTTAACAACAGCTGATGGCCCCATCGAAGGTTCTGAAATTGAGACTGCATAATATATCGCAAATACTAAAGAAAAACTAACAAAATTTATGCGTACCCTTGGTGTGTTAAAAACCAACACGAGTATAGATTGCGCCCTCTGCCTATTTGCCTACGCGTACGCGTATGCGTGGTTGCGCAACAGCATTATTCTCTGGGGCCAAAGTACGGAAGCGCAAGATTTGTTCGTCTTACAAAAAAAAACTTCCTATTATTGTAACTGTCCGATAGCGGGAGAGTTGTAGACCGCATTTTATTAAACGACTCTCAACCCTTTCATCCATGTATATAATAGAAGTGGCATTCATCTTCTGCAAGCAGCCAAAATATTTAGAAAATAATAAACATCCCCGTCGCAATATCATTTGATTTTGCCCCATCCTAAATTAGAAATGTATAGTCCATTATACCGATTAATTTTAATATTTAATAAGATTCTAACACCGACTAAAATTGAAAGCAATATCAATGTATTTAAAAGTAAATTAAAGGAATATCTCATCAAAAAGTCTTACTACACTGTAATCGTGTTCTTGGTAGAAAAATAAAATTACTCACTGAAAGTTCATACGGGTCGAAGGCATGCGCGAAATTACTAGTTTTAAGTGAAATTCTATTGTACTTAAATACATTTATTTAACACCCAGACACAGAAAAACATAAATGTCATCATACAAATGTTTGCTCTGGGTTGGAATCGATCGATATCATATTACCGAATAATTTCACGTCAATATCGTTAGGTTGGTGACACAAGCGTGAATAAGTAAGTCGGCTTGTTTGTCACATTCAAATCTTCATATTTAAAAATATTGGGCGAACTATAATATTTTTTGCTTACTATGTACAGTTTGATCCAACTTGGGAGATAGAATCGTCATTGGAAGTCTACAGTTAGGCATAGGCCTCTCCAAGAAAGACGCAATGTTATCCATAATTACCGCGAAAGGTAAGCGTGTTGGCAATTGCAAAGCGCAGCTTTCCCGAAGGAGATTCTAGTACCTAAGTCGTCTCTTACGAAACCTAGTATGTGTAGGTATTATTCTATTTCACCGTTGCCTCGCCGCCTGCCACACCGAGTTAGGGCAATTTTTATTTAAATCCATAGTCGCAATATATATTTTTTATTATATTATGAAGTCAGCAAACAAGCATACGGTCCGCTTGTTCCTAAACGTGACCACAGCCTATAGACGCTCGTGTCACCACAAAGATATCACTAGCGTGTCGCCAAGCGTGTGAAATGAAGATACAACGTCATATTTACCTAGTAATTTCACTGCCTCTCTCACCCTTTTGACCGGAACATAGCAATACGAACACTACTATTTCGCGGTAGAATTAGGTGACAGTGAGGTACTGTACTGGTACTGTCAAAGGTCTACCTCTTGTAGACCTCTTACAAAGGTCCTGGCTAAACCATTTAAGTATGGTTAACACAGGATCACGTCTGTTGAGTCATACCTATACAATACAGTCAACACCTATACAAGCTTTTCGGTTTCGCAATATATATTAAATTCTAATAGTGAGTTATAAGGTTCAATTTGGTAAAATTATGCCTTTGTTTTACTACCTTATAAAGGTTGTTCAAGATTTTCATGTTTGTCATTATAATGATATGCCGGAAACTGGGGCATACCCTCAATTGAGTGCTGGGTGTAGATAAGAAATTTGTGAGACCAATACGGACTGAAATTGTGCCGCGTGGTACTGGCAGAGTTTGCTGTAAGGTACCGGCAGAGTAGAATCGTACGTCCTTTTGTATCAGGTGTCGTAAGATGCGACTAAGGTACCAGAAACCATTGATTGTGGTATATCCATCCGAAACAATGTAGCTTAAAAAAACAAAATAGAGCAGAAATGCTGCGATCTTCGATGGACAACTCGCTTGCTCAGCGCGATAATTATAGGCAAAATTGGCCGTTTCTTGGGGAGGCCTATGTCATGCAGTAAGCTTCTAATGGCTGATAGGATGATCATCATATTACATTGTCTAATTCGTAGGCGTTTTATATTAAACATATTTATTTAAAAAAAGTGTCACGTTGTTTGTCTGGGATAAAATTCTAAACTACTGAACAGATTTTAATTATTTTTGCTTGCTGCGAACAGTTTTGATTTTCAACATGAGAGATAAAATAGTTTGTCGGCCCCGATGGCGCACATCGTAGTGGTCCTATCTTATGCGCAAGGATCGTGGGTTCAATCCAAAAAACCTTAGTTTATAATCTTAATATTTTTTCCATTATAAGCATATAAGCTAAAGAAATAGCTATGGAAAGGGCAGTCCTCGGAGTTCTTCGTGCGATCGAAACAGAAATGAGGACATCCGTTGAAGATTAGACACTTAGCACGCAGAACCGATGTTCTGGAATGGAGACCACGTATCGGCAAGCGCAGCGTAGGCCGTCCACCCACAAGATGGATAGACGATCTGACTAGGACCGCAGGATCGCGCTGGACGCAGGCCGCAATCAACCGGTCCTATTGGAAACCACTTAAAAGAACCTACGTCCATCAGTGAACGTGCTGCGGCTGATATGATGATGATACTAAATAGATAATTACCCACATCTCATTCATTGATCTGTGATAAGTCGCTTAAAGCTATCAGTGACACAAGTGTGTTACGGATAGCAGACAACAGTGGAATCACTAATATACAACTTAAATACACATATTCGACACCCAGGCACAGAATAACCATAAATATCAGCATACTAATATTTGTTCTGGGTGGGGATCGAACCCCACGACCATTGGCGCAAAAGACAGGATCACTAGCATCTGCGCCATCGGGCCCGTCGATCGATAATGATGAAATATATATGTATTAGGACAGACAGGCCGAGACAGGACAATGTGTGTCGGGTGTCGTAATTCTCGGAAATGTTACATTTATCTGATAATTCAAAATAATATTTCAGTAAATTTCTTAAATATTCATCACCAACACCTTATTTAGACGACCGTTATTTACATTTAGAATTTTACTATTATTATAATTTACTTTTTTTTTATTTATTCTTATATTAATTAGTTTATAATTAATTACTTTTGGGACATGCCATCGAACATACCACCCGTTGCCATCGAAATTCGAAGATAAAAAATAGTTTTTATATTTAACGAATTATCTAATAAAATTATTTTTGAAATCTTTTTAGTAGTTAATCTTGTCTCATTGCGTTATATTTTACGTGTTTATAGTTTGATTTGTGCAGATGCAGCTTTCTAATGGTGAAAGAATACAGTAATTAACAAATTTTTCTTCTTGTGTAGATGAAGTTCCAAATAAAAAAATCTAGGAACAACAACCCGATATCACATTATTAGTATCTATGGCTGATCGATGACTATCTCTAATCATTAAATTTCTCTAATAATTGCTTGGAAGCATTGTTTACCCATCGGGTACGCTCATGTGTTAGTCGATGGTGACAAACATGACGACGGTGTGAAGGTCGCGAAAAATCTATCGATTCCATGTAGTTATTATTATCTTGTCAACGCACCACCTAACTGATAAATTAAGAACTATACAGCGGCCATTTTGGTATTGCAACATATGAAGGCAGTTTTTGTTATGTACAAACATTTTATGCATAAATACTATATGCAGTACAGCAATTTATATACATGTACATGCCATTACTGTTAAAGATATTTAATTTGTGTGTATGGGGGAATATTGCTAGCTTACAATTAATCATTTTCCAAAGAAGCAATCAGAGAAAAACACTCCTTTGTCCTCTAACAAACGCGAGCTTGAGAAAGAAGAGAAATTTAAAATAAAATATTATAAAGAATCGCGCGCACAGACACAACGTGCTTTAATCAAAATTTAAATCAGGAGATAAATTCACAGGATTAACCGACAGAGAGATATGCAACGGATTGTCCCAAGTCCTGAGTCGTATTACGTCTGAAACTATAGTTGTTCATAGAGGAGTTGATAGTCGTGTCGCGAGTGGCGTACGGAGCGCCATTTTCATTAATAAAAGGCTTCGTATCGGCTCCGTACAATTCAGTCGCGATTTGCCCTTATACCGTGTTTTCTGCTGCGACGGTCGCATTGCATCCTCGTGTAGGAAATTTTAAGGGCGGCACGAATCAGTCCTAGTGACATGTGAATGGACGTCGCGGAGTTGAGAGTGTGTTACTAGTTATTTTCATCGGTAGACATGATAAGATGTGTTGAATACCGCAGAATGTTGTTGGGCCCTTGTTGCGGTTATAATGCCAAGACGAGGGTCGCAGGTTTGACTCTTAATTGATGGCTATATGCACGATATTACAAGTGACCTTTCATTTCATTGTTCATGATATTCAGTTGTTGTTTGATTACCGGAAATATTTGCGTTGTCCCGTCTTAGCCTTACTCATTTGTTTGTCATAAAACAAAAAAAAATGCGACATTAATTTGAGATGTAAACTATACTGTCTCAAGTTGGATCAAACTGTACACAGTAAGCAAAACTTGATTGAAATCGTTTCACTAGTTTAGAAGTTCAATCCGTACAAACACTCGGACGCGGTTATAATAACGCGGTATAAATGTTATATAAACAGTATTTGTGAATATTATGTTCATAAAAATATTATCAGCTATACAAAACGTAGTTATATAGAACAAACTCAAAAGATGCAAACGGTCCAGAAGCTGCGCAACCGAGATGCTGGACGATTATAATCCGTTTAATTAGTTAATTAGTAGACGTATCGGAACATAGATGTAGCAAGCACAGAAGCTCTCGCCGGCACTGCAGTGGGCTGCCCGCAGTTGGAGCGGCAGTGAGACGCGGCGCCGCGCGGCACCGCGCTGGTCCGCGAAATTGAATAACTCGTATTATGTAAATAAACACAGAAAGACTTGAACGCTCTCCGAGTGACACCCGGCGCGCAGCCTGCAGGCGACCGGTGAAGGACTCAGAGTCTACAATGAAAGCGTTTCGTATTTGTCGGAAAGGAGCCGACGAAGGTCAGACGTTCTTTGTTGTAAAAAAAAATTGTTCACTGTTTACAATGGTGCCGTAACATTGTCGGTCAGTAGTTTTGGTGGATTTATTTCGTTCGCACGCCGACAACGATCGGCACAGAAGGAACCAAGTGAGCAGACGCGTAGTTCACATTCAAGAATGAAAATTCTGCCTGAAGTGATTACAAACGAGAGTTTCATTATTGTTCGCGTGCCACAGACGTTTGCTTGTTACAGACAAATTGTAACCAATGCAGAATCACCAATGAATATTGCGCGCGGTGAAATAAACACGAAGTTGTGATTTAAGCGTTTTAATAACCGTGCATGTCATTCGTCACAGAACAATCAATCACCCGTCTCGTCTAATAACTAATCGCCAATGTTCTTATGGCGTCATGGCTGACCAATGTCACGTGATGTCATTACTTAAAAACAATTTAATCCATACACATAGCCACTATGTGTGTGTGGTAATCACCTAATTATGAAATAAACTTATTATTATTCTTAAGCACAAAGAGTCTTCAAGTGATAACAATATTGAAGTATGTGTATATGAAATTGTGTTCGCTTTATAAAATAGGTCAAGGCTTCCGGCCTTTGTAAGTACGTGAGGATTTCTCAAGTTTGCTTTTCTCAAGCTTTTCCACCCAAGTGTCTCAGCGAGTAATATGTTTTATATATTGAGAGTCCGACTTGGCAAACGGAAATTTATTTTAGCTGTACAACCAAGCTCGGGTCATTTGTATTGCTACAATGTTAACCGTTCCAAAGTTTTTCAAAGGCCACGGGTAACAAACGCGCGGAAAGCGCTTAGCTCTCTTTTACTTGGGAGTCATGAATGGAGCGAACTGTGTTACCCAATATGCTACGGATCAAGTAACTCATGCACTGTTTGGTCCCCAGGGGTGCTGGAGATGACGGGCACGGATAACACGCGGTTCAGCGGGCACACACTCGACAAGGCCACCAAGGCCAAAGTCACGCTCGAAAACTTCTACACAAACCTCATCACACAACACTTGGAGAGAAAACAGAGGTAAGTTTGCAACAGGCTTACTGTCTGTTTTGCGCTTGATGCGAGGTCCTCGCCGCGGGGCACGCGGGGTCGATCACTAATGAGCGACGCTGGAATTGACTTCTGAGCAGTCGTGCAATTCGTCCGAAAAAGAAATGAACTGTTTGGACTTTTTAAGGGCATGCATAGTCGGGATGGAAACGTAGCGAAACTAGCTTTGTTTAGCTTTATTCATGCTGGCTATCGCGTCTTTACAAAATCCGCTTTGTAGGCAGTGTGGCCTCCGCTTCACCGGAGTTTGCATATAAGTTCATAGCGATTTTGACATTGTGGAATATAGAATAGTTTTTTTGGGTACTTTAACTTGCATAAACTTTGAATGTCATGTTTATTTATATCGAATCAATGGCCTGAAAAATAAGTTTCAAGTTTCTCACTTTTTATCCCCTTTTTTGACCCCTTACCACCCTTATTTCGAATAAAAAAATAGCCTATGTTCTCAGGGTCTAAAGACTGTCTATGCCAAATATAATTAAAATCGGATGAGAGGTTTAAGTGTGAAAGCGTATCAGACAGACAGACAGAGTTAGGTACTTTCGCATTTATAATATTAGTAGGGATATTAGGGATTTAAGCTCAAAACCTGTTGGGCTTGATTAAGTATGGATTACCTGGGTATATTCAAGGTTTAAAGATTATTTATTTCTCAACAAAAACACAATTATCAATTGAGAACAGAATGTACAAATTTATAATAAGTTGGTAATTAGTTGTCCGTACAGATTAATTTTATAAAAATCATTAGCTCCAAATATGGTCTTGATGGCTAAAAATGAATGTAAAAAAGGTACAAAACAGGTAAAGATATACAAAATAGAGAAGATATAATGATCAATAAAGTGCTTACATTAATATAATTCAGTCCTAATTAGGTTTAATTTGATTAGCGAGGCTCGTGCCGCGACTTTCGCAATATATAGTGCAAGTTTCTTTTTCGATACGTTGAGTAAGCAAATGCTTTTTATGGATGAAGATAGTTTGTTAAACATCTGTGCTTCCTATGACTGACATATCAACGCAATACCTGAACTTTAAGGGTTGGAAACTTGAAATTTTGCACAGGAGTTCCTTTTATAACGTAGGGAAACATTAGAAAATGGCTAAATGGGTAAAACCGCCCGTTTTACCCCCGTTTTAAGCAAAGTTAGTTAGAAACTGGTTGTTTTTGAAGGTATTCAATTGAAATTTAGTATGAAGGTTCTTCATTGAAGTTCATGAAACACGTGTAAAACAATTCTTCGTAAATTATATCTTTAAGGAATGATGTAAACGTTATATTTGGGTAATAAGTTTCTAATAGTGATTATATATTATATTAATAATATTGTCTGACATATGGTAGTGAATGTTAGCTATAGAATAAATGCTGCTGAAATGAGAGCACTTGGAAGTTTATATGGGGTAGGTTTGAGAGATAGATTGAAAAGAAAAGTGTGATAAGAGGTCGATGTGGTGTAAAAGATGATGTTGTGACAACAATATAAAAACGAACGTTGAGATGGTTTGGACATGTAGAAAGGATGGATTAACGTAGAATGACTATACAAATATGTAGAGCGGAAGTGAATGGAAGGGCTGGTATAGGACGACCGAGGCGAACATATCTTAACCAGGTAGTAGATATATTAAAGAAGGGCTAGGTCAGAAGTACCTACCAGAAAAAAGGACTACTGCGAATAAGGGAAGCGAGAGAGGTATGCTAAGATCGTAACAAGTGGAGATCTATAGTCTCTACCCCGATCGTACACCGGCGTGTTGTATGTATGTTATAATGATTGTTGCAGATATTACTTTTTGTGAATTCAAATAATCAAAATTGCTTTGGCAGGTAGCTAACTTACTACTTAATGGTATTTATTATTCTGACGGGAATCGAGACTACGCGGGAGGAACCGCGGGGCGCCGCTAGCTACAAACCATATATAGTATAACAAGACTAAGGTGTCGGACCTGGTATCATAGCGAGTACGCTTTGGTCTCCGACTGTATCGGCTCCAATTCGATCGGTGACGAGATATTAGTTTTAAAATAAGCCACATAATGATTTATTTGTTTTGTGCGACATTCATAAACGCGTCGGATTCAAGGTCATTGATCGTCTCTTCATAGCGGTCTATCTTTACAGAAAGAAAATTGTTTTACAATGAAAATATTTGGAATTTCTCGTGTCGCGATTTGTGTGTTAGTTGCCAAAATATAATAATAATAAATCGATGCACCTTCTTATAAATTTATCGGCTATGGGATACCGGTAGAGAAGAATAGTACCTCACCCTGTACCAGGTGTCGTAACAGACCACTAAGGTATCAGAACCGATAAATCTATGCAGGGCGGGTATGCAAAATTCCCCGTGTCCTTGGGGAGGACTTTCAATGGTTGTTTTGATGATTTAACACCCAGACACATAACAAACACAGAACAACCGGGTGGGCATCGAACGCACAACTTTTGGTGTACAAGATAGGATAGCTGACCCTAAAATATTCGTTTTGATGTATGCAAGTAAAGTAACACTGCCTACTGACTGCAATGTCATATCATCGTCAACTAATGGGGGTGATGGCGGGTGTGTGTGGCAATTAATCGATCGACACGTGTAAAATGTATGTCCTTTGTGTTTTCTACCACCTGCATGCTATCTGGCCTGCTTCTTGCCTCCTTCTTGCCTCTGTTACTCCTCAGAAGGCCTGTGAGGTGTGACAACCTCCTTTTTAGTATTTTTTTATCTAGTGGTTAAGTAAATAAATTACTAAGGTCCGCTTATAATGACATCGAAGGGAAGTGACAAACTCGTCATAATAATCGGAGGTCATACAATCACTTGAAAATGTAATAGCAACTTTGTATTTTTGTAAGGTATTTGGTTTATTAAATGAGACACATTACATAGCGTATGTGAATAATGAAAAATCTACAAAACGAGGCACGCGTTCGCCCAACGTAGTTGCAATGAGAGATTTGTGGCAAGATCACAATAATGAGAGATGTCAGGAATCAAGTCAGTCGCTATGACCGGACATCATTTTTCAAAGTAATCACATGCGACAGGTCTCTATATCCGGTGCAGGTGACGTCAAAATGAAAGCCCTAACATACTTCATACTGAGTGATTAGTCGATATAGGCGGCGACATCTTTTGTTGATCTTGAGAACAGTTGCTGTAAGAATTTCAAAGAAAAACCAGAAGTTTAAAGGAAAATATAATTGGTTGAATTAACTGCGTTTTAAAGTCGTTAAAAGTGTAGTTTCATTATGAGTAGTGAAAGCGTAAATGATAGAAAATGTTAACAAATTACTAGCTTGTCGATAAATACCTGCCCAAGATATCTGTCAAATATTGGATCAAGAACAAAGGCGAAAATGTGGTAATGAAGTAGAATGTGAACTTTAAAAAAATGAAAACGAGAAGTAAGATGTTAATAACGGTTAAGTTAGGATTTTAAAGAAATGTAAGTGATCAGCCGTTCCCCGTACCAGGTGTCGTAAGAGGTGATGAAAGTACCAGAACTGACACGTGGCGGTTTATCCATCCCTAACAGTGTAGCTCAAATGCACAGGGCGGGGATGGGCAACAGCAACCCGCTTCCAATGGCTGATATGATGATGATGGTCATGACTGTAGAGGTAGCCCTCGTACAAACGGCAGAGAGGCACAGAGAGAGGCATTGAAATTACTGGGTAATGTGAATAACATCTTCAAGTCACAAGGTTTGCAACGAGTTATATATACTTGTAACCAAGCTTTTAAAGGTTGATGTGACGGTTACTATCACAACACTACAATAGTCCCCTCTAGCTATACCAAGTGTCGTAAGAGGCAACCGAGTTACCGGAAACGACAGATACAGGTGTATCCACCTGAAACAGCGTAGATAACATGAAAAGGATACATCCAAACCAAAAAGTGTGGTGATGAGCAGAAGCATTCCCATCGCGGAAGGTAAACAGAAAACAGGGTGAAGATCGACAGAAATATTCCCGTCGTGAAGATTGTTGCCACGCTTTCTAAGTGCGGCAACTAAGGGTAAAATTTTCACTTTTGGAACAAAGCCTATGTCCTGCAGTGAAAGTTTAAAATGATGAGGTTGGGACACATACGTACAAACCGCATGGTGGCAAGCGGCGCCTTGGATTTTATAAGACTTCTGTTCTGAAGACCTTGTTTTCTGAAAACCTTGTGCCCTGAAAACTTCGTGTTTTGAAAATCTTGTGTTCTGAAGATATTATGTCAATATTTTAGGTGGTAGAAATATTTTCAATAAATTTAATATTTTTAAATATTAGATCAGAATAGTAAGCGTCACAGACTATTTTATTTCATTGAACTTAATAACAAAATATTACAAAATGTACCAATGGCGGACTTTATGCCAGTAAGCATCTTCTTTCTTATCTCCTAGTTCTCCCAGTCAACTACTATACGAAACAGAAAAAAAATACATATAGTGATGCAGACAATATATACACAAAAAAGACAAACGTTACATACACATTTGTATAAATAAACGCAATAAATACATATGATATAAAAAAATATATAAAATATAACGTACATTAGATACATAAGGTTATAAAGTTAGAGAATTAGGTAGGTATTATCACAAGGTTATCACTAACGCGTGGCCGACCTTGTTACTTGAAGATTATGTCACATTACCCAGTAATTTCTCTGCCTCTCTAACTCTTCCGCATCGGAATACAGCGATACGATCGCTCCTGTTGGAAATAAATGCTTACTATGCTGATCTTTAACCGAACCTAATTGGTTGGTATTTGCAACGTGCGGCAAAAAGTTCGCACGAGGCAAAAGGCGGCAATATAGAACTAATATATATATATATACACTGTGAATGAAAGGGTTGGTATAGAACGACCGAGGCGAACATATCTTAACCAGGTAGAAGATTTAAGAAGGGCCAGGTCAAAGTACCAAGAATAAACGAGCATGTATGATTAGACTAATGCGAGTAAGGGAAGCGGGAGAGGTTTGCCAAGATCAAAACTAGTGAGATCTTGGAGATAGTCTCTGCGTACCTCGATGGGACGCAGGCGTGATGTATGTATGTATGTATTTCATACACTGATTTCTAATTTTTATACTAATTCTAAGAATGCAAGTAACTTTGTGTGTCTGTATGTTATATTTTATTGACCTTTTTATCAAATGATACATATCGGGAATTAAGATAACAGCCCTTAAGG
This sequence comes from Heortia vitessoides, assembly GCA_020976665.1. Taxonomy (NCBI): domain Eukaryota; kingdom Metazoa; phylum Arthropoda; class Insecta; order Lepidoptera; family Crambidae; genus Heortia; species Heortia vitessoides. The sequence goes on along the minus strand of JACJUM010003259.1, from coordinate 23,588,446 downwards.
AAGGGAGAGAGGTGAAATAATAAAAATTCTATACCACGATAGTAGCCGTTGTGAATAAAGTTAAATATCCAATTAAAAAGGGGAACCAATTTGGCGTATCATTTGCTAACAGCCTAGGGAGCCGTAAAATACCTCACGCTGTACCAAAGTTAGCGGTATATCTATCGGAGAGAGTGTAGCTTAAATGTCAAAAGCTGCGCTCTGCGCTTGCCAACACGCTTGCCTAACGCGGCAATTATGGGCAAGTTTCCCCCTTTCTTGAGGAGGCATACGTCCAGCAGTGGACTTCCAATGGCTAGTATGATAATGATGATGACGCGAATAGAAATAGAAGCGAGAAGAAGCGATATAAATAAAAGGCGACAGTCGCCGGCGTGACAAGTGAACTGAAGCGACGTAGCTGTAAACGAGGATAATATAAATATAGATTAATCAATACCACCGTGGGTGTTATAGAGTCATTTACACTGTCAAATACAAAGCAGCAGTGCCAATGTGCGTACAATTATCTAATATATTTTTCAGTAGACCGATACATTGGTACCTCACTCTGCCCTATTTCACACCCTTTCCATGAGGTAGACCTTATAAAAGGTTGTCTACAATAATACCTTGTTTTCACCTATTTCTACCGACAAATATCAGGTCTGAAAGGTGAGAGAAACAGTGAAATCACTTTGTAATGTGACATAATATACTCAAGTCGCAAGGTTGGCAACGCGTTAGTGATATCCTTGTGATATTACGAGCGTGTACAGGATGTAGCGACGCTTACTATCACGCGTTTGTATGCCTGTTTGTCGACTTGGTCTAATACATATATATATACTTCACTAGTAGCACTCCGCGGTATTACTAATGTATTTCCCTTTTCCATAGGAATATGAATCGTATGTAACTCGCTGTTGATTTCACATTTCATAAATAAACGAATTTTTGAAATCGGTCCAGTAGACTGTCAGTTTGCCTGTTACAACCGTACACAAATGGAAATCACGTTTACATATGATGATAATAAGAATAAATTCCTACAACGTCTCATACATTGACCTCATTCCGTGATAAGTCATTTAAGGACTTGTGTTACGGACATCAGACAACAGAGATATCACAAATATACTACTTGAATACATATATTTAACACCCAGATACAGAACAGATATAAATATCATCATATGAATATTTGTTCTGGGTGAGGATCGAGCTCACAACCTTTGGCGCACGAGACAGGATTACTTACGGACAGAAATTTACGGTACATATATATTTAAGGTAGGGATAAAAAATTTATTTGTTTTAAATATCACATAGCCTTTGTTACTTCAAGTTGTCCTCCTATGTTACTTGGGAACGTTTATCGCAAGGTAACCTTTACCAAAAAATGTTGTTTTAAAGCCGTTTAAAAGAGTAGTTTTTATTAAAATGCAGGTTTTCTATTTCCAGATTGCGATAGTAGTTTTTGAGTCTAATCTCTTCAAGCAAAAATATAAATCTTTCCTCTTTACAATATTAGTATAGCTGTGGAGTATTGGCAGAGATGAATTGTACCTTCCTAAGTATCAGCCGTCGTAAGAGTTGAATTAGATACCAGAACCGTCAGATGGCGGTATATCCATCCGAAACAGCGTAACTCAAATGCGCAGGGCGGGGATGCACAGCAGCATCTCCATTGTGAAAGTTACGTTCTGCGATTGCCAACACGGTTGCCCAGTGCGGCAATAATGGGCTAATTTTCCTTTTTTGGAGAGGCCTATGTCGAACTCGATGTTATTTTCCCCGACGAAATGGTCTTGGACCTTGAGCTCATGGACATCCACCGCACAAACTCTTCGGCAACTCGTTGATTTTACCACCACAAACAGGAAAAATAACATGACAAATAATGGTCTAAAAATGTTGACAAGGAAAATCGCGAAAAAGAGTTGCCTGTTTTAAATTCACTAAATATCGGGGTACCAGAAGCTAAAGGAGTAATTTATTCGTCGGAGTTTCTTAGCACGAGGACTAAACGGTAACGACGTCTATGTCCAACAGTGGACTAATGGCTGAATTGATGGTGGTGATGACATTGTTCTACGACTTTTCGCTCAGTTTTTCGTTTAATTGATTACTTGATTACTGCATCACTTCCTGGGGGAGGGGCCGCTAAAACATCCATGTTGGGGATAGAAACAGCACAGAGGGCTATACTAAAAGTGGTGCTGGCTTCCTATATTCCCATTGCTAAATCATATAAGAAATGGAACCTTTATCAGTGATACATACATTTATTCTTAATATTATTTTTAGGAAAAAATCAGAGCACAAATATGATCTCGTTGTTGTTAAGTGTAAACGCAGAAGGGGTGCTGTATACATATTATCTCGTACTCGTGTCGGTTTCTCTCATCAACATCTTATCAGCTATTAAAAGTCCACTGCTAGACATAGGCCTCCCCAAGAAAGGATGGGCAACTCGCCATAATTGCCGCGCTAAGCAAGTGTTTAGTAATCGCAGAGCGCTGCTTTCAGCTGATGCTGCCCATCCCTGCACTATACATTTAAGCTACATTATATATACCGCCATTGCCGGTTCTAGTATCTTGCGACACCTGGCACTATCCTGCTTTGCCGGTACCACATGGTTTAAATATCTTTGAGATATTAAACGACGAACGACGCCTGTAATATCTCAAGGATATTCTGACTTGAAGTTAAAATGTGACATTATCCAGCAATTTTACCGACCTGCTTACCTTTCAAACCGGAATACGGAAATGCGAAAACTGCTGTTTGTCAATAGAAGTGTGTTTTAGGTCTATCTTTAGTAATTATCATACTATGATAGTTTTTGTTATTGACAAAAGCTCCCAGGCGGCACTTTCAACAATTTTCTTTATTTTAATCATTTTCCATTAATTTCTCATAAAAACCTGCCTTGTGGATCAGTCAATCTATACATGAAAATTTGTTTAGTATTTACTGATAAATGCAAACACAAAAAAGACAGGCGCAAAGCACTCGTTTTATTTTGCAAACTCAACTTCAGTCATTACTTATTAGTGATAATTCAAGTTGAGTCATTTTTAAACTGTCGAATAAATAACAACAACAATATTTCCAAGAAGTACTGAAAACTATATTTATAGTACAGACGATCCAATGAGATCATCACAGTCAAATAACTTATCGGCGTCATCGACATCTGGCGAGGGGCGGTCGTTCCTGGACTGGAGGGGTCAAATGGTTCAACAGGATGTATGTGGCTTGTATCCAGGGCAATGCTGCGGCTCTAGTCTAATCGTTCTTTGCTGCGCTTAGCTAGTTTTGCTATGGGGAATGACTGAGGTGCGGGAACCAATCCATCTAAACGCGTAGGTCATATTTAACTGGGCGGTGATAGGCAGTACCATGCCCTTTACCGCGAAGCTGCGCTCTGTGATTATCACCACGTCTGAAAAAAAAGATTTAACATTACAAGTACCTCGAACGGTATCTAACCATAAAGTTAATTCAATCAGGCCTGCCTTAAACTAATTTGCCGGCACTAGATGGCTCTTAAAACAGGTTACTGCAAGTTCATTACGCAAGCCACCTTTATACCTCTTTAATCTTAGCGGTGCCTTCAACATGCATAAGTCGTGATATCATATATTCACACATCATCTTATATATTGACCTGAGGTAAGTCAATTAAAGCGTGTTACAGACATCAGACAACAGTGGAATCACAAGTGTTATACTTAAATACTTATATACATCACACATCACAAAATGAATACAAATATCATTATATAAATATTTGTCCTGGGTGGGGATCGAATCCACGACGTTTGGCGTACAAGGTAGGATCACCTACCATCTACGCCATCGGGCCCGTCAATAAATAAATTCGTTTGATTTAATAGACCTCGTACCGGCAAGCGCAGCGTAGGGCGTCCGCCCGCAATATAAACAGACGATCTGACTAAAACGCAGGATCGCGCTGGATACAGGCCGCATACAACCGGTCCTATTGGAGATAACTTGGGGGGGCCTATGGCCAGCAGTGGACGTCTTATAGCTGATATGATGATGATGATGAAAAGACCTCGTTTGTTTTTGCTCTGTTCCAAGTTTCAAAATAACAAATATAACAATGTATATCTTTTATTTACGTACGTTATATAATAAATGATTACTATAAAATATATGTGTGAAGTGGCACATCTTCATAGCTTCGACCACTCGTATTTGCCAATAAAGCGCGATGGTGATCGCAATGCGTAGCTGCACGACAAAAACGCTACTGCCCGTTCCCGCTCTCCTGTATTTAAGCTACACTGCTTCGGATGGATATACCGCCTTATGTGGGTTCCAGTACCGCCTCGCCACGCCTCTAACGACACCTGATATAGGGGAGGTACTATTCTACTTTGACGGTACCTCACGGCTATTACTCGGCACCCAGTAATTATATTTATTATACCAATACGTGATGATACTTTTAGCTTTTTCAAGGTCAAATAAATCAATGCAACATTGGTATAAAATTTAGACAAATCGCACTTCAAGTAAATGTAATGATCTAGTTTTTAGGGGATACAGCATGTAAAATGTATGTAGTACTATCTAGTATTAAATACGTCTATTTTTGTCATGATATATGTTTTGTGTAAAGAAAGGTCTGTATGTAATATTAAAATAACAGCTTTTGTACTAAATTCACATGGATAAAATACAAAATATATATTTTTTTAAATTTTTGTCTGTCTTTCTGTTTGAGGTAATCTCTGAAACGGCTGGGCCGATTTTTATAGGTTTCTCACTGGCAAAAAACTAATACAATAAGGCATAAATTAGGCTAAATAACTTTACGCTATGTCTAATACGAGCAGAGAAAAATGTGGCAAGAAAAATATACATTTTGAAAGCTTTCGTTTCGTGCGTTGCATAATTTTATGTTAAATTTAGACTTAAATGAGATAAAAGTGGAGATTTGTCATTTGAAAGAAAACATGCTGCCCAAAGTCACTATTCCACGCGAACGAAGTCGCGAGCACAGCTTATGTTTATATATTAAATAGATATACATAATAATAAACATATGTCCGCATTGTGAGGGATCGAAGGTCTCGCCTGCTCGGCGCAGTGGTGAGTGTAAGTGAGCCATTATGTCGGCTGTTGTGACGATACGTGAATTGTGTACGTGGGTTACCATATACCGACGGTTGTGCGGCTGACATAACAACAGATAAATGTAGTTTTAATGGATGAACGATACTCTGTACGATTACAAAAAAGGTTATCACATTTAAACAATCACGGGCCAGATTGCATTGATACTAGCGATTCTATCTTGTACGCCAAAAGTCGTGATTTCGATCCCCGCCCAGGACAAATATGTATATGATGATATTTATATTTGTTCTGTGTCTGGATGTTGTATGTATTTAAGTAGTATATTTGTGATTCCTGTGTTGTCTGATGTCCGTAACACAAGATTTACGCGACTTATCACGGAGTAAGGTCAATGTAAATTATGTTGTATATTTATTTCATGTATTTACTCCAGCTCGGTTGGCAATAGACATAGCGTAGCAAGTCAGTTGCTATTTTCTGGTTGGAATTAGACACTTATCGACGTGTGGCGACGTGACGCCTAAACCGCCCCAGTTCCTATTTGCATCCTAAAGCACTGCATAGTGCATAGGCTAGGCTGGCTATCAGTTGTCTAAACAGTAACATCGGCTTCGTGGACGAGACCTATATATTATTCAAATGCGACCTGCCAAAGGCGAAGCGTTCTATATACAGTCGATTGAAGCGGAACTGAATAAATCAGATACACCATCCGACTTTATTGATTTCAAGGTCTCAGCGAATAAACGATGCAGTGATTCGCGAAATCAATGTTTAGGACTTTGAGGTATGGATTTGCGAATTACTTATTATTTGCTTGAAGTCGACGCGTCAGGAACAATGCAGTCAGGTAGTGTAGTGGTTGTAGGTGGACCTGCAACCAAACGTTTCAGATAGACCATACAAAGGTCGTCTGCATTGGTCATTGGTACGTCACTCTCGCCTATTTTCACCGGCAGATAGCAGTGTTTGCATCGCTGTGTTCCTGTTTGAAGGGTGAGAGATGCAGGATAATGTGTCATAATATCTTGAAGTCACAAATTTGGCAACGCGTTTGTGATATCCTTGCGATACTACGAGCGTCTATAGGCTGCGGTGACGCTTACTATCACTCGGGCTGTATTTCGTTTGCCTGGTCTAAAACATTCGTACTCCGAGATATGTCGCCTTAAGCACTTGTGTTACGAACTTCAGACTTCCGAGGAATTACAAATATCCTCACATAAATATTTGTCCTGGGTGCCGAACCCGCGACCTTTGGTGGACAAGATTCGATAACTACCGTCAGCGCCATCGGCCCCGTCAAAGGATTTGTGAATAATTGTCAATGAAAATAGTAATGACGATGATGGTGATGAAACCCTCTTTTGGACCTCATTCGTCATCGAACTAGCAAATGTCGTATTTTATATTATTACGTCCCACCAGTCTAAATAAAAGCATCTATTTTATGATGATGGTTAATCTGATGTGTGTCCTCTATCTCTAGGCTGGAGAAATTGGAAGAGTCCCTCAAAGACGAGAGCCTGACAGAGAGCCAAAAGCAGGAGAAACGACAGCAACATGCGCAAAAGGAGACGGAATTCTTGAGGCTCAAGCGGTCGCGGCTGGGTGTTGAAGACTTCGAACCGTTAAAGGTGAGCTCATGGAAGTGAGGCTGCATAGTATTATAATATTTTTCTTGGATTGGTTTCTGGACGATATTTTCTACCAACCTTGGTGATGTATGATTTTTCCCCCTGAAACTTGATATCGAAATATTTTGTGATACCTTTTATTGAAAGTTGAATTCTTATTAAATGGAAGCAACCAGTGTTTTAATAACGACGATCATGTAAGCTAAATTGTGTGCGGTTATATTCTACTCTGCCATAACATACCGGCAGATTAGAATAGTACCTCCCACTGCACCATATACCGCCATCTGTCGGTATTCGAATCTTACGACCGTGGAACATAGGAAGGTACTATACTAATTAGTAATATAATAAATTCCCACAACATATCATATATTGCCATGACTCCGTGGTAAGTCGCCTCAAGCACTTGTGTCACGGACGCCAGACAACAGAGGTATCACAAATATACTACTCAAATACATTTATTTAACACTCAGACACAAAACAAACATAAATATCATCATGTTTCAAATCAGTGGGGAACTAACCCACGACCTTTGGCGCACATTTTTCTCCACTTAACCGGTTCATGGCAATGTTATGAGTGGATTATATATGTCGGTGATAGTTGTGTAGCTGCGGGCTAGAGTACAATGGTGGTGGAACGTTTCCTCGCTGGCCAGTGAAGCAGCGCGCCGGTGCCAGCGGTGCACTTTGCGCCGTGACTAATTGCCAGCCCAACCGAGCATTATTCTACGTCGCCTCTGGCCGGCGTAATAACAGTGGCCTTGGCTGTTATGTCACTGGCAGGAAGTTATTAAGACGATGCGGGGGCGGGGTACGAGGTACTACGTAATGTTCTGAACGTTGCTGGTTTCCTGCCCTTTGTGCTTTGTGTCTTCCAAGGGTCCGTGGTGCCGGCAGAAAAGAATGGGAACTGTAATAGAGAACTGACAGGTGGCGGGAAGCAGTGTTCCTGTTGTGATGCTATGGTTGCGATTTCCAGCAGGGCTCGGCCACCACTTGGCCGCTTGTCAACTTTATTCACGTAGGCCCATTACAAGCATTTTCGTATCATGAATAAAATAAAAACTTTAAATTAGTATTTGCAATAAGGAAGTAATTAAATAATATATATCTATATATCTATCTATATATATTTATAATATTCACTCAGCATCTCATACATTGACCTGACTCCGTGGTAAGTCGCTTAAAATGTGTTACGGACATCAGACAACAGAGAGAGTAGACTTAAACACATATATTTAACACCGAGACACAGGACAAACACTATTATCATTATATATATATATATATATATATATATATCCTTGGTGGGAACGAATCCTCGACTCTTTGTCGCGTAAGATAGGATCACTACCATCTGCGCCATCGGGCCCGTCATAAATAATACCGATATATGCATGTTTATTGGTAGTAGCGACCTTGATGACCCTAGATATCATAGAAGTCGTATAACATGGTAGGTCGGTCATTTTTAGTGCTGTTTCATGTCAACATACTGACCGGCGACGTTTTGTGAATTATTTGAGCTTATTTTTTTACTATAGCGGTTGTAGAACTTCCTAGGCCTATCCGTAAGCCTTCTCAAGAAAACATTTTTTGATGAATTTTTGACTTACTACGCTGGACAGTCATTATGCTTTTCCGAATGTATATAATGCCATCTATCGGATCTTTTTTACTAAAATATATTTCGATGTTCTTCCGGAATGATGCTGCAGATATCGAATATATCGCTTTGATAATTTATTATTGTCTTATAAGTTCCTTTTGAAGTGCACACATTTGTTTATTTTCAATTGACATAAACATACACTGAAACAGACGTTTTAATTATATATTGTTAACACGACAACACAATAATGCAGTATGTGTGTAGAGTGTCTTTAACGTTTCTTCTATGACAAATTGATTAGTATTGTTCTACCAGCGACGTTCACATGCCATTAGCTCGCTTTGCCCCAAGTGTTAGATTTAAAATATTTATCGATGTCTGAATACTTAACAGTTTTAGTTTGAAAACACGTTGCAATTAGACATGTTGTGCGATTAACTAGATCGATTGTTGACACTTTGTCTGTTACATTTACCACAAATAATGACCTACCTCGTACACGAGGGTGGAAAGAATGAAAAATGGTTTTTATGATTTATCCCTAAGAGATAGGTATGTGCCATTGCGGACTTCTTGGAAACCTTCTTAAGGTGTATAATACTGAAGCCGTAAATTATCGTGAGGTATGAGGTATCGGCAGTTATGGACAATATTCCCCCTTTTTTGGAGAGGCCTATGTCCAGCAGTAAACTTTCAATGGCTGGTATAGTGATGATGATAAAATCTTTTTAAAGACAACAATAATAGTCCTATTTAATTTATCAGAATTACTATTGGTTTGTTTAAACCTTAGAATTTGTATTGAACTTTATACAACAACCGTTTTCAAAAATGATATCATCATCATGATAACAGCCTTCAAACGTTCACTGTTAGACATGGGCCTCTCCAAGAAATGGGGAAAGAAAGAAAGCGTGGTGACGATCGCAGAGCGTAGCTTCGCGATGAAAAAGTTGCTGCCTATTCCCGCCCTGTTGCATTTATTATATGCCACCTAGTAGTCCAGAGAAAATTACTATTCTACGGCTAATTGGATTATTGTAAAGCAACACAGAATCTCATACATTGATATCGCCTTGTGTTACCGACACCTGACAATAGATGAATCACAAACATTCGTCCATATATTTAAAAGGAAAATCCAAATGTTCGACGTATCTTTCAGTTTTTATCTGGATTCTTTTCCAGGTCCACGTTCGATAGACCACCATTGACGCAGGAGAAACTACCCAAGGTGTTATTAGGCCCATTCAGGTCTTATCTGGGTCCTTTACCAGGTCCACGTTCGATGGACAACCATTGGCACAGAAGAAACTACTTAATGCGCCATCGAACCCGTCTAGTTATTATCTGAGTTCTTTACCAGGTCCACGTTCGATAACGCATTGTGTATGATTTCCAGGTCATAGGCAGAGGGGCGTTCGGCGAGGTGCGGCTTGTACAAAAGAAGGACACCGGGCACGTGTATGCGATGAAGATTCTTAGGAAAGCCGACATGCTCGAGAAGGAACAGGTAACTGGAAATACATTTAAGACCGGCTTGGGCCCTTTAGATTAGTATTAAAGTAGGTCACTAAACAGCCTATTTGTTTAATTGACTCTTATAACACCATATTGTTGTCAGGGTTATTGGTCAATTAGGCTGGTAGAGGTTTTCAGTGGTTTTGACTATTTGAATAGTGTCTAAGTAAATAATGACATATTTAAGTTAGACTTGACTTTTATATATAGATGTGAACTTATGTGTTGTCTGGGCAAAAAACACTTTCGCCATCACGCAGAATCTGTTAGTTCCTACTGCATTATAACCATTTGGTATTGTTGTATTAAATCTCAACTATGTACCATCAGATGAGTATAGATGATTGATTTCCATTTTCAGAATTACACTACAGTTTCTCATTGTTTTTCAACATTCATCTGTTTATTCTCATGCCGATTAGACGTAGACTGCAACAGAATATATCAAATAATGTCTTGTATTTGTTTAGAGTATCTTCTGTGTCAAATACACCACTTTTTTCGATAGATATAAATAAGAAAGGTCCTTATATCAAATTGTACTTTTACCATGTCAGTCAGTTCAGTTCATATCAGTTAATCCGCATCTTCCTCAGAGGCAGATCAGTTTCTTATCCTGACGAAAATCTCATCGCAACACGTTATCGAAAGTGTTGATGATAAGAAAAATACTACAAGGATTACACTTAACAAATACTGTGATAAATCTATTCCAGGTGGCGCACGTTCGAGCAGAAAGAGACATCCTAGTCGAAGCAGACCACCAGTGGGTGGTGAAGATGTATTACAGCTTCCAAGACCCCATGAATCTTTACCTCATCATGGAGTTCCTGCCCGGTGGCGACATGATGACGCTACTCATGAAGAAGGACACGCTCAGTGAGGAGTGCGCGCAGTTCTACGTTGCGGAGACTGCGCTGGCCATTGACAGCATACACAAACTAGGTTTTATACACAGGTGAGGTATAACTTATGCCCAATTTATGCTCACAGTACTTGTGTAACGCATATCGGACAACAGAAGAATTTACAAGATGTTGCATGACAATGGTTCATGTTTAAAGACAGAGATGCGAATGCGTTTAAGATGATAGTTTGTTAGCGCGAACGCTGGTAAGGGTTTCATTAGCATCAACAACTACATAGGTGGAGTTGGTGGAACCTTCTCCACCACCAGTTTTTTGTGTTGGTCTCTTTCTTTCAAGGGCAAGTTGAAAAATCTTCCGACATCATTACACACACGATCATTTTCCCTATTTTAATATAGTTGAGTACTTTAACGTGTGGAACTTTGGTCTGGAATATTCGAAAAGTATCTGTTTGTATTCACTCGTGTTCCTCTATTTATTGATTTCTGTATTTCAGTTTCACTTCCGTAATATATGTTACCTATGTCACTTGCAGATAATGTGATTTTCTATTCATGAACGAGGTTTTGATTTGTGTTTATTTGATATCTGTTTCTTGTTACATAAATACTTATCCTGTTTACACAGTTCTATTTTCGGTCTCTTATTTTTCAATAATATAACACATCCGATGTAACTCGGTAAAGAAGTAGCTCTACAAGTAGTAGTAGTAAACAATCAAACCTTTCCTCTTTATAATATTAGTATAGACTAGCTAGGCTGAACGTATGTTTGTGATGTTCCAGGGACATCAAACCGGACAATCTGCTGCTGGACGCGCGTGGGCACATCAAACTCAGTGACTTCGGACTTTGCACGGGGCTCAAGAAGAGCCACCGTACCGACTTCTACCGCGATCTGTCGCGGGCCACTCCCTCCGACTTCAGTGAGTCACGCTTCGAATACCTCTAATACCATACGCCCAAAAGCCGATCACGGTACCTCCAATTGTTCGATTCCCGCTTGTGGGTGAGGGTCTACCGCACTGACCAACTCCGATTACATAAAGCGAATTAACTCTATATATTTATTTCTTTTATATTTTATATCGCGTCCTTGCCTTTTGAATGGTCGGGCCGCTCTTGTAACAACTGATCATCGCTGGCTCTCCACTTGGTGTCTTTTTCCTTAACGTTGAACATTGTCTAAACCGCTGTGTACACCCCTCGCAGGTCTCTCGGTCGTTCCACGTCGCCTGACATAACTCATAACACGTGGCCGCAAAACACTGTGCCAATCGTGTCAATGTGGCCTCTGTACTGATTGCCTGCATTTTGCTTGCAGGCCATCGATCCAGGCAACAAACGACAGAAACAACTCTCTATCTCATAAAGAATCTTGGTAATTGAACTGTTTTGAAAATAATAACCACCGATTCTTCCGCCGGTGTCTTCTAACCATCTTTCTCTAACTAACGTCACTACCCTAACATATTTGAAGATCTGTATCACGTGTCCACTGAGTAACATTTAATCGTTCAAAGCAGTTTGATCTGATGAATACGATTAACTTTCATTATTTCTGTTTCCAATTACAATTATTTACACCCTTCGATTTTTTTTTCTCTTGTCAATAACCGGGTGACTGGCAGGTCGGGTTTGTTCCACACGAGCAATGACATCGCTTACATGAGAATGTTGGCCGGGGGTGGTGGTGCGAATCCGACCGGCCTGGTCCCAGGGTTACCCGGAGACCAGCTTCGCGGTAGTGAGTCGTGTGCCGTTTCAGTATCCACGTCCTCGTCCGCTATGGACTCGAAGCGGCGCGCGGAGTCGTGGAAGCGCAACCGGCGGGCCCTCGCCTACTCCACAGTGGGCACGCCGGACTACATCGCGCCGGAGGTGTTCCTGCAAACGGGGTACGGGCCACAGGCCGACTGGTGGAGCTTGGGAGTTATCATGTAAGTATATCTAATAATATTATATAAGTATATACCTGTGCGATACTTTTATTTTCTTTCTTCTTTTTAAAATAACCAATTTATGATGCGTACACACAGCAACATACAGACATACACAAATCTAAATTTGAACTCGTTCGTTCAAAAAGTGAACTGTATGGATTGATCTGTTGCTTTGTGTACAATGATACTAACAATACTTGTGAGTGAGTATAGCACACATCACCAGCTATGCGCAGCATGCGCGGACCAGTCGCTTACATCGCGATCATTTCCAATCTGAAATCATTTTGCGCGCTTTTGTCTTCATTTAAATGCTGTTTCAAATCATAAACTAAAATACTTTCAGCTTAAAGCGATATTATTGTCTCTATAAGAACAGGCTAGACCTAGATTAGGTACTTAAGTATCAAATTGTATTTTAGTTTAAGTTTCCTTTTGTTGTTGAATGAAGTTATTATTATTATTGATATTGCGAAATCGCTCATTGCGTTATTAGCTAATTGTTTATTTTTAGTGCTCACGCTTGGCGAATTTAAAATTCATACGCTTGTAATTATCAATATGCTACCCATTGCTTGCGATTGTTTTTTTTACATTTTATTCTGTTAAATAAGATTTGTTTTTATAAAACATTTTATTTTATTTTGACGGGCCCGATATCGCAGATGGTAGAGATCCTATCTTGTGTGGTCGTACGTTCGATTTCCACACAGAACAAATATTTATATGAATATTTTTTTTTTTTCGTTCTGTGTCTGGGTGTTGAATATATGTATTTAAGTAGTATATTTGTGATTCCTCTGTTGTCTGATGTCTGTAACACGCGTGCTTTAAGCGACTTGCCACAGAGTCAGATCCATGTATGAGATGTTGCGGGAATTTATTATTGTTATTATTCTGTGATATTAAATCTGCAAACGGTGTAATATGCAGTTCTGCTTTGTATTTTATATATTTACTTGCCTTTATTGAACAGCTTAAAGTTATTTGTAGCGGATAGCATAGGAAATGTCCTTTTCGTTAATGTTTGAGGAAACAATCTTTTTCTGGGGACCGGTACAGTAGTATAGTACCTTCCTCTGTACCAGGTGTCGTAAGAGGTGACTGAGGTATCGGAACCGTCAGGTGGCGGTATATCCATCTGAAACAGTGTAGTTTAAATGCACAGAGCAGGGATAGGCAGCAGCATCCCCGTCGCGTAAGCTGCGCTGTGCAATTGCCAACACGCGTGCCCAGCGCGGCAATTATGGGTTAAATTCTCAGTATCTTAGGAGGCTTATGAAAATATCTTATATATTTGTATATAATATCATCACTAGATTCGTTGAATTTTTTTAAAATTATATTTACCGTTTTTCTCTAGAGTCACTTGTGTTACAGACATAAGACAACAGAGTACATTACAAATATAATACTTAAATGCATATTTAACACCCAGACTTAAGACAAATACAATATCCTCATATAAATGTTTGCCCTGGGTGGGGATCAAAGCCACGACCTTTGCCGCATAAGATACACATACACACACATCTGCGTTTTATCATTAATATAATCTTTATCACTACATATATTTAGAAATGAATTTAGCCTTTACGTAATTTAATTTTTTTTTATCGGTAAGCCTGATATGCTGGTATTTTATTGTTAAATCTTACGCAGTTACTATTGAATGAATTATTAATTTTATGGAGCCGTGTGTTGGGCACTGCGAACATATTTTTTTTGCATTATGCATGCCACAGTTTTTCTTAAACATGCGTATGGTTTTATATATATGTAAAAGTATAAGTCAAAGCGACATTGTATAACTAAATACATAACTACAAGTAAATACTCATGTAAATCCAGGTAGACTGTGCCAAAAAAATATATTATACTAAAATTGACTAAATCTAGATTGCAATTATTCTATGATTACTTTGGATATTTTTTCCCCACTACAACTCATGCATTGACCTGATTCCGTGCTAATTCGCTTAAAGCTGTTGTGTTACGGACATCAGATAATAGAATAATCACAAATATACTACCAAATTCATATATTTAACTCCCAGGCACATAACAAACAGAAGTATCATCATATAAATATTTGTCCTGATAGGGATAGAACCCACGACCTTTAGCGCACAAGACAGTATCACTGCCATCTGTGCCATTAATTTTTAAATAATTACTTATTTATTAATAACATTTAACTTCAATTATCTAGCTGTGCCCGTGACTTCGCCCGCGTGGAATAGTGGCCTTGATAAGCATATTCTCTTCAAAACGTATATATTTCGCTCGTTTTTTGCCACAATTTTCGTAGATATTTTGCTTCCATTCGTCGTAGCGTGATGTTATATAGCATAAGTTACTCCCTATTATGTCAGCTATATGCCAGTGAAAGTCCAATAGAATTTTGTCCAGCCGTTTCTGACAAAAATAAAAATAGTTAATTTTTTATATGTACCGTGTAGGTGTGCTGTGCTATCTATATGTTTTTAGTATTCTAAGAATCTATTCTTTTAATATTACAAACAGATTACAATGTAGATTTTTATGTGTTAAAAATAATAATTATAAACAATACTTGTAATTGAAAATTGCGGAAATAAAAATATTTCTATATAGGAAATAGTAATTGAACATTGAAATAAAAAATCAGATCTCTGCATGGTACCTCTTTCTACCGCCAAGAAACAAAAAGAAATTGAAAGATGAGCGAGGCACTGAAATTACTGGGTAATGTGTTAAGATATCTTCAAGACACAAGGTTGTCAACGCGTTAGTGATATCCTTGTGATTTTACGAGCGTCTTTAGGCTGCAGTGACGCTTACTATATGCGGACTGCACGCTTGTTTGTCGACCTGTCCTAAAATAAATAAAGTCGTTATGTCTTTATTGCTTGTAACATTGCAGAACAAACACAAATGTCATCATATAAATATTTGTCCTGGGTGGGGATCGAACCCACGACCCTTGTAGGACAAGACGCAATGGCGCAGACGACAGTGATCCTGTTACAATCGTCTACGCCATTGGGCCCGTCAATGTGCGGGGCAGGAGTGATGGCAGAGCGCTTCGTGAGACTTACCCTCCTGTATTTGTTCTACCCTTGTTTGGATAGGTATACCGCCATCTGTCGGTTTCGGTATATAGATATAGGAAGAGGTACTCTATGCCGGTAGCCCACGTATATTTAATGCGAAATCATAAAATTAAACTATATAATCAGAAGTTTATCTATACAGCAATTTCTATACATTTATACGGTAGAATCCATTTATCACGACCCCGCCTGTTATGACCAACCGCTTAGTTAATATGTACGAAGTTTTGTTTTCTTACACAATTATTATTGGCAACTTGGTCGGATATAACGACTTCACTTGCGCCGGATATATTGACATGTCGCTTTTATAGACCCATTTTAAGAAACGATCTCCGGTTGTAGTGACTAACTTGATTGATAACATCTCTCTTTGCGACTACTAGCACATGCGTGTCTCACTATCATCATTACAACCATCGGAAGTCCATTGTTGGACATAGACCTCCCCAAGGAAGGGGGAATTACTGGCAAATAATTGCCGCTCTGGGCAAGCGCATTGGCAATTGCAGAGCACCGCTTTCGCTACGGGGATGCTGCTGCTCATCCCCGCCCTCTGCTTATGAGCTACACTGCTTCGGATGGATATACCCAATACTGTCGGTTCTGATATCTAAGTCGCCTCTTACAAAACCTGATACACGGGGAGGTTCTACTTTAAAACCGGAGTTATTAAGATATACATACAAAAATAAACGAGCGTGTATTAAAGGACTTATGCAAGTTAATGATGCGAGAGGCGTATGCCAAGTGTCGAATATAGAATTTGTATGAACATGTAGAAAGGATGGATTAAAGTAAAATTTCTGCACAAATATATAGAGCGGAAGTGAACAGAAAAGTTGGTATAGGACTACCGAGGCGGACACCTTAGCTAGGTAGAAGAGGTATTAAAGAAGGGCCAAGACCTGAGTACTAAGATAAACGAGCGTGTATGAATGGACTAATGCGAGAGGATGCAAGGGAGGTATGCCCAGATCGTAACAAGTGAAGATCCTTAGTATGTACCTACTTTTGCTGCAAAGACTTAATGTATATACGTATGTACACACATAAATATATAATGAGTTAATCCCCACAACATCTCATGCATTGACCTGACTCCGTGGTAAGTTGCATAAAGCAAAAGAACTTGTGTTACGGACGCCAGTTAACAGAGGAATCACAAATATACTACTTAAATACATATATTCAACACCCAGACACAGAACAAACATTAATATCATCAACTTTTTGCTCTGGGTGGAAATCGAACCCATGACCCCTGGCGAATAAGATAGGATCACTACCATCTGCGCCATCGGGCCCGTAAATTTTTTTATGAATAAAAAATCTTTAGGCATTATTGTTGTATAAATTAAACTGTTATTCTGAAAATTTACACAATCATTACATTTTATAGAACTATTCGCTTTTCGCTGTCTGTATCTTTAAAACTGCACAACTAAGTGAATCAACAGAAATGTTTATATTTATAATCCATGCTTAATATAGTAGATAAACACAAATCATTATAGAGGTTTCCAGTACGGTTAAAACATTTTTCCGATTACATCGCAAACGCTGGCCGAACCCGACGAGATAGATCAACATAATGGACTACAGACCTTTTTAAGGTGTAAATGTACACCTTAAAAACTTTCGCGTGATAGCTAGCGTCACTGCAGCCTATAGAGCAATATCACAAAAATATCACTAGCGCGCTGCCAACCTTGTGACTTAAGGATATTATGTCACAACACCCAGTAATTTTACTGCCTCTCGCACTCTTCAAACTAAAATACAGAAATGCGAGCAATTTGGCGATAGAAGTAGGTGCGAGTGAGGTACCAAATTGCATCAAACTCTAATCGGTTCAGTATTTTAGAAGTTTATTCCGAATAAACACTGGGACTCGTACAGTATATTTGTATAATTATTTTACACAAATACACTATTAAGTGATACAACTAAGTGCAGCATGAGAAATTAAAACAGCATAAAAATACTTCGACCTTTTCTTATAGAATATAAAATAGCAATGTCTCCATACAAGTGATTGTTTAAGAAAGTGAATTCCACAAACGTATTGCCTGGACCATATATAATTAACCAAATATGATGTGGCAACGGAATTTCTAGCACCCAATTTTTTTGCGTATTATAGTCAATATATCTATATTTAAAACTTTCCACGTTAATTGGTTCGCGCGTTGCGTTGCGGCTTAAAACATTTATTATAATATTACAAACAGACTCCAACTTTATTTATATGTATTGAGGTAGAGTTAAGACATTGATACTTCGAGCCGTGCACCATTTATTACGCACAAATGTACATACATACCTTACTATGTCTATACAAAGGCAAGGTATAGATTCAATCATTGTGTTCCATAAATACAGTACATTAAAATTGAAAAACATTTTAAATCTACTTTCAAAATAAATTGACAAAACAAATGGCTTATAAAGTTTATTCTCTGTACACCTGGTTATGTTATTGGAAACGGCCAATCTCAGAGTTTAGGACGAAACATAGTACAGAGTAAAAGATTTGTATTATAAACGGCTTTTGCCAAGCTTGAGAACGGTCGAACTAAAAACGTAACAACTTAAATATCCATCCTATACGTGCAGCTCAAATGCACAGGTCGGTGGTGGGCAGCAGCATCTCATGCTTGCCCAGCGCGGCAATTATGGCCAAAATTCCCTCTTTTTTGAGGAAGCCTGTGTCCAGCAGTGGACTTTCAATGGCTAGTAAGATTACGATGATGACCGCGTTTTGAAGCCGTAAAAAAGTAGTCTTAACAAAATATGCCGCGTCGTTTGCTGGGGGGTGGATAAATCGCGATGTGTTTAGAGTTGTTGTGTTGCAGTCTTCATCTAGGAGTGCGTATGATGTGCATATCACAGGACGACTTGGTCTGCTACCATGCCTGTACCCTAGGTGGTCCTACGGAATCTGATACGAAATTCTATTCCATAATCGTCAAAAATTCATAGACACATCATCATTACAGCCATTGAAAGTCCACAGCTGGACTCCCAAGGCCTTCCAAGAAATGGGGAATTTTGTGCATAGTTGCCGCGCTGGGCAAAGTTGTTGGCAATCGCAGAGCGTAGGTATGCTGCTGCCAATCCCCACCCTCTGCATTTGAGCTACACTGTGTCGGGTGGATATATCGCCATCTGTCGGTTCTGGTACCTTAATCGCCTTTTATGACACCTGATACAGAGTGAGGTATTGTTCCACTCTACCGGTACCCCATGGCATTTGTTATGTACGCTCAAATAAACTGGTTTTCGACCCCCTTACATTCAGTGAATGAAAGGGAGCACTTCAAAAATTTTGTTGTTGGATTTGATGGTAATGATCACTCACCAAGAATTTGGAGGGTATATAGGGTTAACGGGAACATCTCGTTTGCGTGTTCTAGCCGCGTATAACGCCATCTGTCTGTCTTAGTTTGAAAATAAAGCGTCACATGAAGCTGCATGAGTACGAAAGCCCCGATATTTCGAGTTTCGAGGGGATTTGGTTAGCGGTCGCATAATAATAATAAATTCCCACAACATCTCATACATTGACCTGACTCCGTGGTAAGTCGCTTAAAGCACTTGTGTTACGGACGCCAGACAACAGAGGAATCACAAGTATACTACTTAAATACATATATTTTACACCCATACACAGAGCAAACACAAATATCATCATATAAATATTTGCTCTGGGTGGGAATCGAACCCACGACCCCTGGTGCACAAGACAGGATCACTACCATCTGCGCCATCGGGCCTGGGTACTGGAGCCCTGAGTACATGTCCGTACATATATTTATACTGATATCATAAAGAGGTTATTTTACATTTCTGTATAGGCCCATTTAGCTGTGCCCGCGATAAACACTGATAATTTTAGAGATGCCCAAAGTAAAAAAAATATTTTTCGATTACATTGCAAACTTAACTCATCCCGATAAGATACATAAAAAAAATTACAATACTGCACACCTTAAAAAAAGTTTAAATAACCGTGGTGTCTGTCTCTTAGGGTAGAGATACCCTCAATAACCGTTTTCTAGCCTTTTTGCAACCGTGCGAAGCAAGGGTGTGTCGCTAGTCTATACTTTTATATTATAAAGCTGAATGGTTTGTTTGTTTGTTTAAACGCACTAATCCCAGAAACCGGTAGTCCGATTTATAAAATTCTTTTAGTTATGGATAGTCCATTTTTCGGAAAAGGTATATTAATATAATATAGGGATCCAGTTTAAATTAAATATTTAAATCATGAAATTCACTACACCCTTCAAAAGTCACTACACGCGGACAAGGTCGCGGGCAATGCTAGAAAAATATGATAGTGAATTCAATCTATGATTGTCTCGTCTCTGTTGTTGTCTGGCAAGTGGGATTAAAGTTCGTTTATCTAGTACAATTTTTTAAATTCAAATGTTGTTAAGGACTTATGTACTGATGTAGTTTCTACATCGGTTCTATGTCGAAACATTGTTAAATGGATACGGGAACACTTCTCACTTGCATTACTATATTTTTATAGTTTATTAAATATAAAGCTTATATTAATAAACCCCCTGGAGTGTGTCTGGCCTTTTATTTTCAAGAAATAAGTATACACCTGTGTCATTACTCTCAATGAAGAACCTTTATACTTAATTACATTCGAATAACTTCATAAACAACAATATTTTACACTAAAATTGCACCCTGTTTTATCTCTTTAGGGGGTGAATTTTAAAATCCTTTTAATGCTCCCCTATGTTATAAAAGGAACCCCTCTTCAACAAGTATAGAGAAATTTGACCCTTATAGTATAGGCGCTGCATTGATATGTTAGTCAGTCAGACAGACTTTTGAACAAAGTTCCTTATCGCGCGCAACATTTAAGACCAAAAGTTGTAACGACACTTTTTGGTATTGTTGCAAGCCGCGCGGCGTGCGCGTGATTCTCTGTATGTCTCACTCTCTCTCATAGAAAGCAAGCCAGTTGTTTTCGTTTCTTCCTACTATTTCACATTGAACAGTGTGGTGTTGCGACGATTACTATTGTTGAGTGTAGTGTAAAAAATAATAACCATAATTAAACCCTGACAGTGTTTCTGTACAAGTTCCGGATATTGTTTTTATTACTATCCCTTCGCTAATCGAAAGGAACTTCTTTCCATCCGGGCGCCTCTCCCAATTTATATAAATTGAGATATCTCATACAATATTTCATACGTTGACCAGATTCCGTGATAAGTCGCTTAAAGCAATTGTAAATCGGACATCAGACAACAGAGGAATCACAAATATACTACTTAATTATAAATGACTGAAAAAATATATTCAACACCCAGACACAGAACAAACATAAATATCATCATATAAATATTTGTCCTGGGCGGGGATCGAACCTACGACCTTTGGCGCATAAGTTCTAGTTAAATCAAGAATGCTGATGTCTCTTCCTTTAAGCAACCACGTTCTAGTTTTTTTGTATTGACTAACTTTACAAACTATTTTGAAGGAAATATTTTATTTTACTAATTAAAAAAATTAATTCCGGTACTGATATGCAGTTTTGGATATAAAGACATTTACTTTCATTCATATTAATGCTAGCGACTTGCCCCGGATATTTTCACGGGTGCAATGAGGATAAAAAAGGTTTTCGCGGGTTATCTTAATGAAAACACATATGATATCTCGGATTTTTTTGTAGTCCCTTGTAAGGTGTACAATACTGTGGTACATTATTTTGATCCATACCGTTCATCAGCGTTTGAAATGTAATCACAAATAAAGTCGGTATACGGGCGAAAGTTTTACGTGACAACGACTTTGAGTGGTAAAATAATTTTAATGTGAATATTCATTCGTATAGTAGGAATAAGGATGAAATAATAGTAACAATTTAAAACATTTATTTATACAAAGAATTATATTTTAAACATTAATTTATACAAAGAATCTCGCACTGAATTGCAAAATTTTATTTTTACCTTTACGCATACATACGTATTTATATACAAATATACATACAATAACTTGCAATACATTTGCGTAACACACGACACAATGAGAGCGAGTGAGAGCGGCGCGTGCCTCTCACTCGCTCTCATTGTGAGCGCATAACGTGAGCGGAGCGTAACGCAGTTTCTTGAAGTGTCACCCGGCAAACCAATTTATAAGACGTTGTCACGTCAAAAAATGTGATTATTTACGACTTCACATGAGAAAACTCTAAAGTTATCAGTGTTTATTAATTATGTTACATTACGTATATGTAATATAATATATATATATTATGCAAGTGTATAAATCTTCCTCTGGGAACACTCAATCTATTAAAAAATTGATCAAAATCCGTTGCGTAGTTTTAAAGATCTAAGCATCAACAGCGGAAAGTAACTACATATTTTTATACTATGTTGTAATAACCAAATCTATTTCACTGCTATCTCATTTTATTCGGTAATAAAAAACATTTTATTACAATCAGATTGATCTGTTTTGATAGGTCTTATGGCGCAGATGGTAGTGTAGCCTTGTTCGCCACGGGCCGTGGTTTCGATTCCCAGGACTAACATTTTTATGATCATTTGTGTCTGTCTCTATGTTAAAAATGTATTTAAGTTTATTTGTGTTTCCACTTTTGTCTGCGACTTATTGAGAATGTAAATTACTTCTGCTTACTGCATACACGGAAATAGAAACAACACGCGTGAGTCGTGTATGTTACGTTAGCATCGTGCGCGGTTTCACCCGCGCTAAGTTGTATAACAAACCTAGCCTCATTTATGCTACGCTGTTGTTGGTTTTAGCATGACGTTATACAGCCTATAGCTTTCCTTGATAACTGGACTATCTAACACTGAAATAATTTTTAAATCGGACCAGCGGTTCCTGAGATTAGCGCTTTTAGACAAACAAGCAAACTCCAGATTTATAATATGTATATAGATTATCTGCTAGCCATAATCCCTTTCCCGATATAATATGTCACCTATGTCAATTGCTGATAATTCTTATGAAGAAAGAATTTGTTAAATCGGTCCAATAGTTTTTTAATAAATCCTTAACAGACAAGGGGCCCAATGGCGCAAACTATAGTATCTTTTGCGCATAAGGTCGTGGGTTCGGTTCCCCACACAGGACAAATATTTATATAATAATATTTGTATTGTTTCTGTTCTTCCTAGGTTAAATATATGTAGTTAAAGTAGTATATTTGATTCCTCAGTTGTCTGATGTCCGTAACAAATAGTTGAAGCGACATATCACTGAGTCAGGTCGATGTATGAGAAGTTGTGGGAATCTTTTAAAGTTTTGTTTGATTTTAGACACGATTAATTTAATTAAATTATATATATTAATGCAATATGCCAAATAAGAGCAAAGCGACGTGGGTCCGCTCGCTGGCCATAGCCATCACAATAAGCATTGCTCAAATGTAACAGGGCGGGGATGGGTAGCATCATCCCCGACGCTACACTATACCAGCGCAGCGCACTTATTTGTCAACCTCGCGAACGTTCTGAGGCTGATTTGATGATAATATTCTTAAATACAAACACAACGTCTTTTCCTAGTGTCCGATTACTTGGATCGTGTGAAAATTGCCACAAAGCTGAAAGCCTTGCATTTTGGCAATTTCACCCCTATTTTACTTAGCTACCGTTGTTCTAGGTACGAAATGCTGATCGGATACCCGCCATTCTGCTCTGAGTCGCCACAAGAGACGTACCGGAAAGTAATGTCATGGCGGGAGTCACTCACCTTCCCGCCAGAGATCCCTATCAGCGAAGAGGCGCGGGAAACCATCCTTCGCTTCTGTTCGGAACCAGATCGCAGGTGCGTGCTTTCTCTCACCTTTGTCACAGCAGGCTGTCTTAGATCAATAGACCACTCCTTACAAGACTAGCAGACCATTAACAAGAAGGCGAACCAGATCGCAGGTGCGTGCTCTCTCACACCTACCTTCGTCACAGCAGGTTGTCTCAGATTAGTAGACTAACTCTCTAGAATACCAGTAGACCATAAGCTAGGAGGCGCTAAAGATCGCAGGTGCGTACTCTCTCACTCCCACCTTCGTCAAAGCAGGCTGTCTCAGATTAATAGACTAACTCTCTAGAAGACTAGCCGACCATTTGCAAGGAAGCGATCAAGAT
>JACJUM010003259.1:23525235-23554788 GCA_020976665.1 Heortia vitessoides | reverse complement strand
TTACAGGCAACCAATTTTTTTTTATATATGATACTGTTATTTTTACTAAAATTTTCTCTTTCTAAGGGTATCACGCTGTAAGAGGAAGCGGGGCTATAGCTTAATTAGTAGAATGACAGCCGTCAAACTAAAGTTGCTCTAAAATATTTATTGGTGTTGCTTAAATTTTTAAGTTATTTTATATAATATGCCTTGTAATGTAAACAATATGAATGATAAACCGAAGCGGTTGACTATTTGTCTACCTAGGACAAATAGTCCAGTCAGGTAGGGAAGTCGGACACTTCAAAGGAAGAGGTGAACCGCCCAATCCAACTCGGCTGGGCAGCGCTGTGCTCTTAACGTACATCGGTGCCTCAAGTCGATGATTTATGACTCTGAACGTGGTCCCTGCCTCATTGACTCAACGAAAGGTAGAGAAATGGTTCAAAATTCTTCCTCTGCTTATTTAATTTATTAATAACTAGCGGACCCGCAGACGTTGAGAATATTAAACAAAGTATGAAATGAAAGACAAATAATATAGATGATTGCAGCGCCATCTACCGGGTTGATTTGTGAATCCGTTTAGGTGGAGTTCAGTGACATACACACGTACGGACACGTACATACGAACCCACGACCTTTGATGCACAAGAAGGATTATTACAATTTGCGTCATCCGGCTGTCGTAGTAAAGTGGGAATATGTAAAGTCGGAGCTGTAAGATTCTGTAACATGGACCACACTAGGTAATCAAATCCGCAGATCATGCTGGATTGTCCGTTTGTAGGTGGCCTGCATCCGCTCATTTTGGTAATCACCTGGGAACTGCCTCGTCCAGTACTAGGTGTCCTGAGGCTGATATGTTGATGAGGATTAAATAAGTCGTTACATTTTTTTAAAAGGTCTGGTGCGATCTACTTTCTTATGAGACAGACCTGCATTGACTGCACTCTCACCTATTTCTACGGTCAAAGAGCAGTGTTAGCATTGCTGTGTTCCGGTTTGAAGGGTGAGAGAGGCAGTGAAATAATATCTTTAAGTTAGCCACGCGCTAGTGATATTCCAGTGGTTAGTACTACGAGCGTGTATAAACTTATTTGCATTTACGCTTTCTATGACGCGGACGGTATTGGCTCATTGTTCGCTGGTGGCAACGTTCGCCGGGCAGCAATCGCAACACAAGCACCGCAACAATTAGCAATCATGACAAACTGCGCATTTTTGTCCTATAATATTGTCTAGTCAACTACGTTCTGTACTGAGCTGAATCGTGAGATCTCACCTAGATCAGGATTAGCTGGTCGTCTAGAGGGAGGCTGTGAAACCCAGGAAGACGCTTGGCGTAAGCCACCACTTGTTGGACCGCGTCATGCGCAAGGCCAGTTTGTACCACAGAAGCGAACGAGCGTCGGTCCTACGGTTAGATATGGAGCTAGCCGCCTCATCACTCTTGCTCCATCTGGAGAATATTAGAGACTTGGAATTTATTGCCGCTTAGGCAACTGTGGTGTCGCGTTGTGTGTGTGTATGTGTGTGTGTTTGCACCACCACCAATTTCCTGGCGAAGCTGACCCTCAGCGTTTCGGGTTCCATCTCCAACGTCGGGCTGGGGTGCAATTCCGGATTCGCTCAGATTGCTAGTCGGTTAATCAGAGTTGACAGGCTCTCGGGAGCGTTTTGAAAGCTATAACAATCTCAAACAAAGAATATTCTCTCTCTACTAGCAGTGGATAACCTACGCTAATATAAAGATTAACTAAATATTCTAAGGCCAATTCTCCGAAATCAACAACATACCTGATGAAATGTTTAATTGCAATTTTCATTATTGGCTGGCCTGATGAAGAATTACCTCCAACTTATCCTAAACGTCTCGCCGCCGATCAATATCGGCGGGTCATCGGGTTGCGGGGGGAAAACTTTTTTGTTCCCACCCACTTTTTTCTTTGTAATTTTATTCCTTTATAGGTTTCATAAATTTTCTTTACCTTCGTGGCTTCTTCGATTGTGTATTTATACAAATTGTATTGTGAGATACAATACAATTTGCATTGCTTACGTTTTATGTGGCATAGGCGCTTTTTGGCGTACGTTTTGAACGCGCTATGCAGGCTTCTGGAGATGGTTTCGTGGGAGTTTTTGGTTATTTACGGACCCACCACTCTTGGCTAGGTTCATCCAGGTCGTAGTAGGGTTGTCCTCATCAGGGAATAGATATTATTAATCGATGCCCTACAGAGGGTTGCGGTCTCGGGCTTGTGCCCGGATCTTGTTCGACCTCACCGGCCGCGAATTCTCGCTGGTAGGCCTTGGTGTCCGGTGGTCTGGCGTGAAGCGGCGCTATATTGCGCAGGTGCGGGTGCGCCAGGGAGGCGTTGTTGGCCCGCGCGAACATCGCGCTCGACAGTCTGCAAATGAATTCTTCGACGTATTCCGTTCTCAGGTCCCGATGTATCGTCGAGTTTCGCACCATGCGTGGTGCCCCGACGATTGTGCGTAATACGCGGGACTGCTGGGATTGAAGGCGGCCTTTGTTAGACGGCTGGTTAGTGCATACCATGCCGGGGCTGCATATGTAAGGTATGTCTTGTAAACTCCTAGCTTTGTTCTTAGCGGGAGTTTGAAGGTGAATACCGGGCGGAGTTGATGCGCGATCGACCTGGTCTTTTTGATCACTTGTTCGGTGTGGTGCTTCATGCTCAGGAGGCTGTCTATTGTGATCCCTACGTACTTGACCGCATGGGACCACGTGACTTCTTGCCCCATTAGCTTCAGTGGTTTCGGGAGTTGACGGTAACGGCCAATGACTGCAGCCTGAGTCTTGGTTACGCTCACCTGCAGTCTCCACCTACTTTGCCATTCGGGCAGTAGGTCGAGGGTGTTCTGTAGTTTCTTAGCTGCCCGATCTTTGTTGACCGAGGTTGCGTAGTAGGCGGCGTCGTTTGCGTATAGTGCTAGGTGTGTGCCTTCTCCTACTGGTATGTCGTCCGTGTACAGGCTGTACAGCGCAGGCGAGATGCAGCTGCCCTGAAGTACACCGGCCTCAGTGGCTTGTTCTGTTGATAGAACGTTTTCCACTTTCCCTCCAAAATATCTCTTCTTGAGGAAGGAAGTTCCACTCGTGTGATCCGACGGGGTGTTTGTGACGTTGACAATTTGTATAGGAGACCCTGATGCCACACCTTATCAAACACCTTCTCCATGTCGAGGAGTACTGTAGCGGTGTATTCCTTCTTATTAAAGGCCAACGTCATATGATGAAGTACTCTCGCTAGTTGCAGTGAGGTGGAGTGTTCTGTCCGAAATCCGTAATGCTCCTCCCTCGGTACCAGACCGACTCCCACGGCGCATAAGCACTAACTATATATATATATATAGTAAGAGACTGTATGCTTAAGAGGCGCGTAGCATTTAAAGCGTGCACATTATCTCCCATATGGATCAGGAATCATGTCTACTGCTCACGAGGTTCCGGTATTTTATCCGGTTTTTATTCCGGTATTATCATCATAATTATTATTTCAGCTGTTGGAAGTCTACTGCTGCACATTAGCCTCCCCAAAACACGAGGAATTCTGGCCATAATTTACGCGCTTGTCAAGCACGTTGCAATCACAGACCGCACCTTTCGCGATATAACGCCACCTGTCGGTTCTGGCACCTTAATCGCCTCGTACGACACCTAGTACAGAGTAAAGTAGTATTCTAATCTGCCAGTACCTCACGGCAAAAACTTATTGTGCATTAGTTGTCTTGTAGCCTACAAAAATTTTGCTATATAAGCATGTATGCTGTAGGTCTTTCGTGTAATTCTAAAATCCAATGCTTTGGAGAAATTTAACAGGTTTGCTATCCCACTAATTAGTCTAACATTAAATTTAGGTGCAGAAACGTCATAAAAATAATTTGAAGCTCAGGAAAAGCTCCCGCTTAACTGTGTTTGATAAAATAAGAAGTTTACCAAGATGTGAGAGTTCAGGAGCAGTATCTTGTAATATAGCTAAGGCTGAACAGAGAAAACTGCAATTGGAAAAATGGAAGGAGGAGAGAGAAAAGGGACAAAAAGAGGCCGCTTTGAAAAAAAAGAAGCCGTTTCTAGCAGGAATGGTTCATGCACCACTCACGTATATGCCACCAACACCACCGAAATCAATACCCTGTAGGTACATTTGGAAGAGTGACAAGATCACAATTGGCAAAGCAGAATGTATCAAAATCCAAAGATGCCACTCCACCAGTTAAAGCTCTTCCATTATTTGCTCCTACAGCTGCTCTATCTTTTAGCTATATTTTATGCATCTTGCATTCTTAGGAGCAAGCTAGCCCGATTTAAAAACCTCATAGAATTGCCGAAACTGGCACAGGTTAAGAAATTTAACAAAAATAAATGGTATTTCCAATCATCAAATCAAACTAGTATTAACTTATTAATTTAATGGTCTGGGCTATTTTTTTAAATAAAGCATGAATAAAACTAAAATTAATTCTTTATAATAATAAAGTTTTTCTTATAAAGTTCAATGCATCAAGTTCATATTAATATAACTTAGCAAAACAACAAGATAGAATTATAGTTGATATAATATAAAATATAGTTAAAATGAATCATAATAATTACTAAATAATTATTTCTGAGTACTGGTAACTTTTTTAAATATAGAAAATGGATATTTTTGATTTACTCCAAAAGTGTTAAAGTCATAATGAGGCACCTCTCAATAATGTATGGTTTATATTTTCTTGCTTTAGTCTAATAGATGTTACTGTATTTGTTTATATAATAATTTATAAGATTTATAATAATGAATGTTAAGATGAAGCTAAAGATAATAAAATCATAATACAAAAAGAAATTTTGTTTTATTTGATGAAGTCAATTATTATAAATGAATGCCTCACACTTTCTCGGAATAGTATTTATACCTAATTCATTGTATATATTTACTAAAAAACTAGTTCAATACTACTTAAAATTGTAAACGCGAATGTTTATTATATATACTGCACAATATGTAGTGGAAGTCACGTAATCAGAATCACTTATAAAATTAAACTAATAATTACAACTAGTTTATATTAACATAAGCACTATATTGATAATTACATCTGCTCTACTTTGTATATATACTCATTAACTAATAATATTATAAATCAATTCATATGTACATTCTGTTCTCAAGTAAATGATAATTTTATTTTTATTCAGAAAAAAAGAATCTTTAAACCTAAAGTTTCTGGATAAAGATGTGTGGATGTAAAAATGTTATAGTCTAGATATAAACATAAGCTACATATTATCCCTAAAATATGTTCTCGTTACATAAATAACTTTTTCAAGTGTCAGGAACTTGGTAAATATAGAAAGGATAGATTAAAGTAGAATGACTGCACAAATATATAAATATAGGTGAACACACCTTAACCAGGTAGAAGAGGTAATAAAGAAGGGCCAGAAGTACCAAGAATAAACGAGCGTGTACGCAAGGACCAAAGCAAGAAAGATTTGAGATCATTCTCCAGTCTCTGCCTGCCCTATTAGGACACATGGCTGAGGTGTATCTTCTGTCATTGTTGGCACAATTATTTGGGGCCCGCATTCAAGACGAACTCAGCATCAAACCTTTTCGTTAACCAATATTTTATCAGGACACGGCCATCGCTACATAATCATTAGAAATATTTTTTTGTTACTACCCTCGATTTATTTATATTTCAGCATTCCAGATCGACAAACATTTGTACAGTCTGCGTGATACTAAGCGTCATCGCGCAGTCGCGTTATCAATCTTGTGGCTTAAAGATATTATGTTACATTAAACAATAAACACAGCTCAGTAATTTCCCTGTCTCTTAATTTGTGCCTGTGCAGGCGACCTTTGCGTATAATGTAGTAACAACAAAAATATTAAGTGGATTTCTACACATTTACATTAAAATAGAGATTTAAATAGACACATTACATTTAAACAGAGATAAGGAGAAGTGGATTTAGCTAGAAATGTGTGAAATTGTAGTTGTTTTACTTCTGACACCGAATTGGTCTTTTATTGTTACCAGGTCAACAATAACAAGGATACCACTAGCGCGTGCCGACCTTGTGACTTGAAGTAATTATGTCACATTACCCAGTAATGTCATTGCCTCTCGCCCTCAACCGGAACAGAACAAGGTTTTCGCCGCGGAGTTCCCGTCACCATCAAAATAAAATATAGCTCATATTATTTGAAGATAATGTGATTTTCCGTTGGTAGAATATTTTTTGAAATTTGTGGGTGTACTTTTCGAGTTTATTCGTTACAAATGCACAATAATTTAAATCTTGCCTCATTACATTCCATTTTAGGTGTTTATAGTTGGATTTCATGAAATATAAATAAACGAAAAATTGCCTTTATTACTTAGTGCAAATGCAGGTTTCTAATGGCGAATTATTAAAATTTGTGGAGAAGGTTTTGTGTTAAATCGTATCAAACAAACAAATGCCATGCGGTTCCGGCAGAGTAGAATAGTACATCCCCCTGTACCAGGTATCGTACGAGGTCACTCAAGAACCGACAGACGGCTGTATATTTATCCGAGACAGTGTAGCTAAATGCATGGAGTAGCGATGGGCTGTATATACAACCGAGAGACAGTGTAGCTAAATGCATGGGGTAGCGATGGGCAGCAGCACCCCCGTCGCAAAAGCTGCTCTCTGCGATTGCCAACACGCTTGCCCAGCACGGCAATTATAGGCAAAATTCCCTCTTTCTTAGGGAGACTTATGTCCAGCAGTGGACTTCCAATAGCTGTAATAATGATGATGATGATGATAAAACAAATATATCATCATCATAGCTGACCCGACGAACGTTGTCCACTCTTGTAGTCAAGTCTTGTACTTATTTGTGTCATGAGAAAAATATTGGGACTATAAATCTGTATGTAATAAAATATGTAGTAAATATGTAGTGTCAAGTAGACCAAACTGAATCTACAATAGCTAAAAGTAAACAAGATAACTAAGATGTCTGAGATTCATTCGAATATGTAATGTATTATAAATCAATCGAAACAGTTGAAGGTAGAAAAGGTGCGTCTCGTTTCTTACAAAAACTATAGCACGCTTCGGTCGCTGGGAGAAGACAGCTGATATCTAAAAATACTCCATATACACGCTTATACCCCATCGGGGTAGGCAGAGATCCTCACTTGTTACGATCTTGGCATGCTTCCCTTACTCGCATTAGTCCTTTCATACACGCTTGTTTATTCTTGGTACTTCTAACCTGGCCCTTCTTTAATCCCTGCTGTACCTGGTACCTCTTTCATTCCACTTCCGCTCTACATATTTGTGCGTTAATTTTACTTTCATCCATCGTTTCTACATGTCCTAACCATCTTAACATTCCTTTCTCTATTGTTGCCACAACATCATCTTTTACACCACATCGATCTCTTGTCACACTATTCTTTAATCTATCTCTCAAACTCACACCATACATACTTCGAAGTGCTCTCATTTCAATAGCATTTATTCTACTTGCCTGCTTCTTCTGCCATACCCTACATTCACTACTATGGTATATGTATGGATATATGTATCAGTGTTAGAACCATCACACCTCTATGAACAGCCATTCGTGCCCTTTTTGACACATATTGGCTGCACATTAAAGCATGTAAGGCACCATTGACATTATTACCAGCTTTCACTCTGCGTTCAATATCTTCATAATTCCCATCTCTCGAAAAACCATTCCTACAGACACAAAGACTGTAATGAATAAATAAATACAAATGAAGACTAGATGTAAACTTCTGAAATGTGCATAGAAATGTGTAAATGTTTTAAAATTTAAAAATCACTTCTCAGGGCTGCTATTTCCCAAAACCAAATGAAGAAAAACGAATAGTAATAATATAATAACAAGCAATAAGGTAGGAATTAATAACTTCAAATATTCTATCTTATAAATATAGATTTGCTGTCCTATCTCCAACAAGTTTTTACTGCTTTGCCGTGCCCGTACAGGGTCCATGATAGTGTATTTGCTCAGTATTTCTGCTGCAGTATTTCAACACGATACAAAAGGTGCCGCTGAGTGCCATCGCGCAGGTCCAGTCTGATCTAAACTAATCTCATTATTGTGCAAAAATTACTTTCCATAGTTTACCTTCCATTTGTATGTAATTAAGTCGGTAATTTGTCACTAGGTATTTATTTATGGAATCATCAATTTTTTTTCCAAATAAAAGGTTGTTCTGTTTTCTGAAATGGTTATGGTCAACTATTCAATTAATTATGAGAAATAGATAATGATAAATCTGTATTACGAATAATAATAATAAATATTTAACAGTCTTAAATATGGCAGACATACATCAAATTAAAAATCAAACAGAGCAACTGAATATGGAACAGTGCATAGCTCAGAGACTGCTAATACCTAGTAGCAGCCTCTGCTCTTCTGCCATACCCTTGAGCTAAACAAAATGTACGACAATGCAAGAATCACAAAAACATTATTTCAAATATGAAACACTTAACAAAAAAATTCAGTAATTCAAAATTATTTAATATTATTTATTAAACAAACTTAATCAAAATGTTATATTATCCTAAGAGATACTCCAATATCACAGATATCATTATGTATTAAATGTAGTAGTTAATTCTTATAATAGCTGTGTAAGACTTTCTCAATAAAGAAGTAAAACACTTTGTCTTTGAAAACGAAGCTTTTGGAAAATCGATATGCAGTTTGGGACCTTAAACTCAATATATTGTCAATTTGCACATATTACTTATTCCAAAAGTAATGCTTTGACATTAAGAACGTTGCTTAAAAATCAATGAAGTTGGGACCCCAAACAAACTGTATAGACAACTTGAACATATTACTTCCTCCAAAACTACCATTTAATCATGATAAACGAAGTTTTGGGAAAACCGATGAAGTTTGGGATCCCAAATAAACTATAGACAAGTCACATGTACTACTTATACCAAAAGTAACTAAGTTCATATAATTCCTTCAAAACTAGTACCACACTCAAATATCAGGTAGTTAAAGGCCAAATTAAGCCTAATATAAAGACAAGTCAAATAGTGACGAATGGACCATTTAAACAATCTAGTGATAACAATTAGCATAGACTACTTCGCAAAAAAAACAGTTATTTGAACGGAAGACAATTTAGTAACAAAATGCAAGCAATTGATTGAAAAATTATGTCAGAAGGAGGAAATTAGATCCAAAACTTCTGCATTAAATAATAATAAATGCCGAGATTGCGGTAATCGGAAGGCTCCGCCATGTTTATCAAGTCTTGAAAAAATGTTTGAAGACTCGGCCGAGGAAAAAGAACCCACAATCCCTTCCACACCAAATTATGAAACAAAAAGTCTGCATGATACACTTCCTTTGTCTAGAACTATTAAAACAATAGCATAGAACATGCTAGACTATAATTCTAATATACCCGACGCAACTACACTACTAGAAGAAGATAAGCCCCTACCAACAATACCATCAAATAAATACAAAAGTACAGAAATATCTGATATTGTTCAATACAAAGTCTGCCCACAAGAAGCAAGCAAAACTACTGTAGGGTTTTGCAAGGTTGAGGAGGAATATAGAGTAAAGCCCAATGATACTGACAATGATGCTAGTATACCAAACAACAGGGCCAAAAGGACCAAGAGGATTGATGTATCCAAATCTATTTTCAAAATCAATAGGGATGAGATTATTGCTCACTTTGAAGAATATGAAGATTCTCACAACAGTGGATAGATGGATATTGACAAAACTATGCAGTATAAAGATTTCACATCAAGTCAGGAGCTGATACCACTTTAGCTATTATCAAGTCTTTCAAAGGACACTGCAACTAAGAAATTAACAATGTTTGAATGCAAGCCTTATTTGTGCCTAATAAGCTAATATTAATGATAACAATCACCTGCACAATGTAGGAATTGTAGAAGATCTTTAGACACTATTATTATAGATGATATTCCAAGTGCTGTGGACAGTAGGTGGGATAGCAAGGAACAGATCTATAATTAACAAGTATGGGAAAACATCAATAGTTACACTTTTTGAGATGGTGTTACAAATGTTTGGACCCTAGGACCTTTTGATGTTATAATAAGTTGACAATTTTAAACAGGGAGTGTTAAGGAAACTACCCTATAGTCCACAGGGTCAGACAATGTACCTCGTCAACCAGTATCTGAATGGCAATAAAATTTGACAATATTAGGTGAGTTATTGAGAGATTTGCTTCTAGTGTATTTTCTGATTTTTGGTCATTGAATGCCTCCCTTTGTTTCCCCTTCACTAGCACTCTACAATCACAAACACATCGCACGCTTTGTTTCCGTACAGCAGTGCACCATAGTCGCTGGCATGCATGTGCTGTCCCTGCACTTCACCAACAGCTGATCACCAAGCACATAGGAGTGGCCAGGCTTACTCAGTGACACCGAGCTGAGGTTAGGCATCAGAGGAGGTCTCGAGTTACAGCTGTCAGCCTTGCTCCTGTGAATCATGCCTCTGTTGACATTTGAGTAGACAAGCAACTGGTTTTCCAAAAAGTTCAGAATCATTAGTTTTCTCATATATGTTAATAAAAGCGCTGTTCTTTGCTTGTGCATTCATCCTTTGAAGAATTAGGTAATAGGGAAAGTAGTATCACCTTCTGACTTGATGTTAAATCTTCATACTGCCTAGTTTTGTCAATTTTGTCATCATAAATACTTTTTTTTGTTTTCTATACAGTGCATTTATCATTCATTAATGAGCCACAATTGATTTCATTAACAGTAGGTCACCTCTTTGAGATTTGCTTGGTGTATCGTATATAATAATAGCGTCTAATGGTTCATCTACAATTTCTAGATTGCAGGAGATTGTCATCATAATTATAGTTGTAAGCACAAATAAGGCTTTCATTAAAACACTGTTCATTTTTAAAAGTAGATGCCGTGTCCTTTGTTAGATTTGGTAATAGCCAAAGTAGTATCAGGTTCTGACTTGATGTAAAATCTTCATACTGCATAGTTTTGTCAATGTCCATCTATTCACAGTTGTGAGAATTTTCATATTTTTGAATGTAAGCAACAATCTCATCACTATTGACATTAGAAATAGATTTGGACATGTCAATGCTGTTGCTCCTTTTTGCCCTGTTGTTTGGTATACTATCATCATTTCCAGTATCATTGGGCTTAACTCCATATTCTTCCTCAACTCAGCAAAAGCCTCCAGTAGTTTTGCTCGCTACTTGTGTGCAGTCTTTGTATAGAATGATATAAGATATTTCTGTAATTTTATATTTGTTTTGGTGGTATTGCTGGTAGAAACTTGCCCTCTTCCAGTAGTGTAGTTGCATCTGGTATATTAAAAATATAGTTTAGCATGTTCTATGCTATTGTTTTAATAGTCTTAGACAAAGGAAGTGTATCATTCGGAATTTTTGTTTCACAATTTGATGTGGAAGGAATCGTTGGTTCTTTTTCCTCGGCCAAGTCTTCAAACATTTTCTCAAGATCTGATAAACATGCCGGAGACTTCCGATTACCGCAATTTCGGCGTTTATTATCGTTGAAGGCAGAAGTTTTGGATGTAATTTTCTCCTTCTAACTTAATTTATCAATCAATTACTTGGATTAGGTTACAGAATCAGCTTCTATAGGAATAACTGTTTTTTTTTGCGAAGTGGCCGATGCTAATTGTTGTCATTAGATTGTTTAAATGGTCTGTTTATCACTATTTGACTCGTATTTGGATTAGCCATAATTTGGACTTCATCCACCTGATATTTACGTGTGGTACTTGTTTTGAAGGAATTAAATGAATTCAGTTTCTTTTGGAATAAGAAGCTTGTGCCATTTGTCTATATATTTTGTTTTAAGTCCCAAACCACACCTGCAGCGGTTTTCCAAAAGCTTCGTTCTAATCAATAATTGACAATGAGTTTTCGTTTAAAGATGCAAGAGAAGGAGAAAGTCTCATACAGCCTTTAGTTTAGATCAATATACAAAAATTAATAATACGAAAATAAGGCTCAGAAAATTGATGATTGTATCCTTTTCTTTCTAACAGCCCCAATAAAATAATCAGTTATTATTTTGGAACATGTACTCATTGTTATATATGCCATTGGCCAACATATATAGGCTTGTTTCCTTTTCGGGGTATGATTTTCGATAAGTTTATTTTAACAAATACATAAAATTATTATTTAATGTGTATTTAACAACAAGGTAAAATGCGAATTAGAAAATAAATGCCTATTGTTACAAATTATTGGCGTTACAAATACGAATGAATGTCGTTTCGCATTGTTTAAAACGACCCGCCACTTGTTGCAAACGCGGGTTTGTGATACATGACGCAATTTTTTTAATGTTCCATAGTATTATTTGTCAAAAGTTTCAGTAGTTACTTGATACATATACGAGATATGTATGTTATGGTTGCACAACGAAAATATTCCAACGGTAGGCAATATTATGAAATTGTAATCATCAAATGTACGTAAATATTTATAGTTTCTAAACCAAATGTTTTATATTAATTCTTAACCCACTTACTTGTAAAGTCTCGATGCGTCGTACGCGGAAATATTATTATACAAGTTTTTACAAGTAACAGTCGTTGTACTTCTGAAAATATGATCTGCCTATATTGATAGAAGTTAAGCCAACATTTTACATCTTCACTATGGAAACCAAATTATTTTTTTTGCACCTTCGCTTACAAAGTGTAGACCCCATTTTTTGTCGCGCCCAACGTAAACAAGTGATCCACCCGGACCATTATGGGAATTACTGGTCTGCACAAAACTATCTGTATTTGAAAAAAAACAATAAATTGCGCAATTTAATAATAGATGTTTCTAATTTTTATATTTATTCACTAGTATACTAAATCAATGCCTAATTAATTTTTATTTTAACTGTTTCGCAACGTCTTAATATTGTCTATGCTGGCTAGATGCATGTAGGCTGTCACTGTCATTTAAATAATTTGTAAACAAGCATCTTATTGCATTGCCTTGTAAAAACCATGGTACATCTTTAATTGAACACATTGAAAAAAATACGTGTAAAAAGTGCATTCAAAAATAATTTTAAATGATAAAGATATGTTCTCAATATAAAACACAATCTCATACGTAAACAAGTTGTGTCTCGGTCCTGTAAGCCGTCTACGCGTCGGGTTGTGTCATGCTCCGCGGTCCGACTCGATTAGGTCAGTATTACTTTCATACTTCTACTTTTTAAAACGATTAGCAGTCTTTTGTATCAGAGATATCATTACTTATCAAATCTCAGACTAGAATTGGTCGGCTGTTATTCTACATATCTAGACATCTTCAAAGTCAATAGTTACTATTAATCTGCACATATCAAACTGACTTGCATTTCCTCTGGCTGCAGTGCACACTATAGCAGACCTACAAGTAGCCAGAGGACATCCTTGGCATATTGCTCTGTAAAATTTCCGTAATTTTCTCTGTAAACTTGTAACAATAACATTACATGATGGTTCGAACAAAATATAAGTCCCTGCCAGGGCATTGCCATATGTAAGAACTAACTACTAGCTTGCTTAACTAATAATGTTCTATTTATACATTGCAATATAAAACAAGATTAATGTCAATATATTACCATATAATCTAAATCAATAAAAATTTATGGATTTTTAATTAGATAATATCAAAAAACTATTTCATATTTTTTTTCTAAAGTAGAAGAGATGTTGAAGTTTATGCTGTTATGTTTTAGTAATATTTTTTGTAAGGGATTCCTCCGTTCTCTCTCGTCTTAAATTTTTATTGACATGTTATAGTAGGACTGGACAAAACTTGTAATTTGTAGTTTAGAAAATGGAACTTTTAGTTTATTTAAATTTCTACTTATTTTATGTTATTAACTGGTGACTAAAAATTTGTTTACTTTCTTGTAAATTCATATATATTTATTATGTTTGTAGACATTTTTTTTGTGATGTAAATTATTTTAGATGAGTTCACCCTTAAAATAATACCATACAATAGTCTTGAGTGTTTGTAACTCATAGTATGTCAGTCATCATCAGTTTGTAAATCTGTCACTGTTAAGATGATGCAGAGCATAGTTAAATAGAGATATTTCATTCATTAATTTTTTAGATGTGGCCATCAGCCTATTTCTAAAAGGTAATATCTACAGTGTCCAATAGTTTTGTTTACGTTAAATGTCAGATTATGTATTTCAAGCCAGTTTATTATTTCTTTTATTGCTTTGTTTGATTTAGTTTCCAATCCTATTTGATATGAAGAATCAGGGAATCATAATGTAAGAGTATTAATTTTGTTAAGTATTTCTGTATAGCTATATGTTGGAGTAACAAATTTTTCTGTGTCTCAGTAAATTAAATTCATTTTTAGCTATGAGATCTCAAGCAGGCTCACTAGAGGGTAAAGAATTAAATGAAATTCAAAAGAGACGTGAAAATATCAATATTGCATATCTCAATTTTATAGATTTTATGGTATAGTTTGTACTATATAGAGTTGAGTAATTGGAAGTGATAAGACAATCATGTTTGCAGGTCGGGCGGGTCTGAACGTGGGCCTCGAGTGGCTGGTGTCATCCGACACTCGCGCACTGTTCGGGCTACGGCTTCGGGTCTCCTGATCCTGCAGCGGTTTCTGGACCCGCGATGGCTGGGCGGGACTGCAAGTCGCGCCTCCCTTACCGGCGGCCAGGCTAGATAAGTCGACTCTGTCTCGTTCATACTCTAGCCAGTACGACTGAGCCCTGCGTAATCAATATTTAATTAAAAGTAGTTTAGTCTTCATTGCTTTTTTATGTCTTATTATGGTGTTTTCAGCGACTCGCGTATAGACTCAATCTATAAATGACTCGCAAGATCCCCAAGGTGTTCGGAGAAACTGGAGTTAAGACGGATGTTCACTTCACAACATTGTATGGTAAATGCTTTACATTTCAAACAGTTTGTGTGTGGAATGCGCTTGCTTACTTGCTTTAGCTGTCAGAAGTGTGCAGTCCTTGTTGATAAAAGAACGGCGATGGATTATTGACGACCATCGATTGTAATTATCTAGTGTTGCAAATGCAACAAACTGTAGAAGCTTGCATGTGTATTTGCTATAGAATTGTACACATCAGTGTATAAGAGTGTATATTGCTATACATTAGCGAATGTTATAAAAAGTTTGCATGCGGTTGATGTTTTGCAGTGTGAGGAGTAAGTATTCAATCCGCCTCGTCCACATCAACACTAATGTTATAAAGAGGAACCGTTGTATTTTTGTATATTTAGTAAGTATAAACTCAAAAACTATTAGACGGATTTCGATAATTCTTTTTTATGTCCTAATGAAATTCCAAGGTATGAAATAAATTAGAATAAAATGACTTCGACCTGCTTTCTTCCCCATTACTGTTGTAATTTTGTTCTGTGTATTTGAATGGTAATAATGTCGCTTGGCATGAAATGCAGCACATCATATTGGCGTTACTACTGAATTGTATTGCCTGCAAAGAGTTAAGTAGATAGATGAATAAATTTTGAAGTGCATGTTTTTGTTAGATATGTGTTCCCTCCCCGGATGTTGCGGCAAGAAGGATGGAAATAATGACTTAAACCTTGCTGTATGTGCCTTAATGTACTTAACGACGATCTCCATTGGAAATCACCTTAAATACTACCTAAAATACCAAACGTGAACTATCTATATCGCCTTAAACATATTAGTCGATATATTCAGGATCGGAGGACACGTACCGGCAAGCGCAGGGTACAACTTTGTTCGAGAGGTGGACAGACACTCTGATTAAAGTTAATTTCTTTCAGCCCGCGTTAATTTCCGTACAATTATAACGTAAATATTTGTATTTTCTTATCAACAGCCGGATCTATAATATTTTATCTATTTAATTTCTTATTACATAACGAATATATTAATAAGCTTTGGTACACTTTGTTTTAGTCTTTTAAGACTAAAGAGAACTCGGATTTATCTAGATCAATCCGAGTTTATTAATGTTTATATGACTATATTAATGTTTTATTATTGATCTCTAGTAATAAATAATAAAACATTAATATAGTCAGGTATGGTTATACTCACAGATGTCAAATTCGGCGACGGCCTTGTTGATAGTTTAATATTCATGTGGCGATCTTATATTCTTCTTCAATCTCATTTGGTGACTAGGTCACGTGACCCCTTTCATGAATCTGGAGAGGTTTATCGGGCCATGTCTTTTAGTTGCTCGTCGAGTAACGTTCGAGTCAAGGTCATCATTACACTCTTATATCTTTTTATCTTGGGTATAAAATATTATCTAAAAGACTTGACTTTTATAAGGAATATTGCTCGGAGGCGTCCTTCGCATTTTTCAATGTAAGTATGTGGACGTAGACATTTCCTTATTTAAATACAATTCTAAGCAATTATTTTGGAATGGCGACATTGCCCCGTTTTTTCATGTAAATTTTTTGGCAGTTGTCAAATTAACACGATGATATAACACCGCGCTAAGGTTGGTTGTTTCATAATAGTCAATAGAAATACTTCTCAAAGAAATTCGTTTTATTACCTTCTTCCAGTTGTAAATTAATAAGTGTCAACGACATTGTAAAAATGATATATTAAGAAGGGTTTAAAAGTGCTTGCAGCCTTTATGAAACTTCAATACTATTCGTAGAAGGATTTCCAAATTACTAGAATTGTCATGTTACTTGATAAATAAAACAAATAACTAAGTTACCTAATCGCTTTTTCAAGCTAGATTTAGCTTGTTTGGAAATCCTTAAAGTTATATAAATATATTGAAACGGCTAGAATCAGATTGTGTAGTGCGATTGTCAAGTCAATATATTTATTTATAATTTTAAGGTTTTCAACATTGATAGGGTCGCTGGAAGATGTTGTTAGGTTTTGTTGATTTGTGTACTAACCGAATCATTTTTGAAAATGATATATTTGAAAAAACAAATAGCAATGTTTATAAATTGCTCAGGTCAAAATATTGTCCTTATGAACATCTCGGAATGGCTTCAGCTCGGAAATTTTATTTTTGATGCATATCCATACGATGAAATGAACATGGATTTTGAATAAATTATGTTATTTATATATTAAAATAATGTTGCAAAATATAGAGAATATTTAAAATTATTTAACTATTTATATATTCTAAATCATTTTTGTTTAATTGATATGTTTCTAATGTATCTTAATTTTTAAAAGTAAAAGCTGGCTCACCAGGATATTTCAGCCACAAGAACGGCTTGAAAATTATTATTTTATGGTATAAAGTTCATTTTTATAGCGCTTTAACCTCCTGATGTGTCAATTACAGCGCCACTAGAGAATACAATTGTTGTTGCTGTCAATAGTTTCAGATAAAACTGTAAAATAATCAAAGTATTTTATTTTATCCATCACAGATTACTTTAATCCGTCCGTGGTTCATATTTTTAGTAAGTTACGGAGGGTAATTCTCAAGAAATATATAGTACCTATATATATAGTATTTTGAATCGTTAGACCATCAACCTGGGGTGGGCACGGCCCACTACCCATCTGTATATACGCTTATAAGGGATATACATTTAAATGACACCTTTTCAAACTGCATTATCACTAGACAACAATATCAAATACTTAAATTATAGAAGTGCCGAGACTTATTTAATGCAGACTGCCTACGCCTATTTTCAAACGCCGGTAAAAATTTATTTTTTAGGTTAAAAGTATGACAGTACTAATGATTTAATTTAACCTCGGCATTCCCATTATAACGCGATAATATGAAGACAGTATAAGATAGTAATATATGATAATATGATAATAATATGATATCATATACCTACATGAACAAGTATTTCACAACATGACTCTAAAATTGGAATAACTGACAAATGTTCACAATCGTAGAGCGCAGCTTTCGCGGGAATGCTGCTGCCCATCCTCGTTAAGGTCATTTGACTTACATTGCCTCGGATGGATATACCGACATCTGTTGGTTCTAGTACCTTAGTCGCCTCTTACGACACCTGGTGCAGTGGGAGGTACTTTCCTACTCTGGCGGAGCATCATGGCAAGTTTTATCATCATTCAAATTTACTCTTCACATAGAAAACATTAAAGGTTTTTGCTTTAGGGCTTAAGCTATTTAGTTAACTCTAGATTACCTATTCAATTTTTTACTTGCATTTACAATGCAGCTATTTTTTTAGTAATAACTGAATACTATAAATATATTACAGATATACTACAAAGCTATTCTAAAGCTCACGGATATTTCATTTTATGTAATGTTTCAACACGATACCAATAGAGGACGCTGTACGAAGTTACACCGTGCAATCATGATTATCACCCGTTCAAGGTATACTTAGATGTCTCCCCGATAGTTTATGTTTTCAACTCAGCTATCTGAAGTTGAATTCATTTAATACTTAGAATGGCTTTACTGAAAACAATAGAAAATCAAAACTAAAAAAGAAACTAAACACTGCGTGCGTATTGTGCATTTATGACATGCATACCAATAGTGTTGCCAAACATCAATAAATATATTAAGAATGTGTTATATTATATTGTTATTGTTTTTAATTATTTATTTCACCGGAGGTGAACGGAAATGGCAGGCTACATCAACCATGGTGAGAATTAATATGGAACAATGTTCAAAGACCTTTACAATCTATGTATGACAAACTGTTTCACATGTTAAATAGAGATCATCATTTCAACTATAGGAAGTCCACTGCTGGAGATAGGCCTCCCCAAGAAGGAGCCCATAATTCCTATGCCGTTCAAGCTTGGTGGTAATGTGAGGGTAGCTTTCGCGACGGAGTTGCTTCAGCCCATCCTGTGCATTTGAGCCACACTGTTACGGATATATATACCCTCTACTAGTTCTGGTAGAAATGAATGAATGATGAACAATATAGATATAAGAAAGTATATAATCCAGATACCAGGCAGGCAAGTTCATATATCTACAGCGATTGAAACATGTGTATCATCTCAGTAAGAATAATGGAGCTCTCTATATCAAAAAATTGGGCTATCTATATCAATCATTGAAACCTCAATAATAAATTGCTGTAGATAAATTGTAAATAACTGCAAAAGTATTTATAAGTATTTGGTTTCGCACACACTTACTCTCATATCACTTATTACAAAGAGAAAAACAATTACTCATAACAATTTTCTTAAAATGATGTTGGCTTCTGATAATATTTTGAATCATTAAATGACTCGAACCCGGGAACTCTTGAGTGGTAGCCAGGCTTGACAACCATACGACCACGGAGGCAGTTATATATCAAACTATTTTACTATAAGGTAAATCTGATTAAAAATATCATATTAATATTAATACGATATATATAATGAAAATGTATTATATATAATTAATATTATAATACATTTTCATGGCTCTTCTTGCTATCTATTGTCATGTAAACGTAATTTGGACTACAATAAAAAGATAAATATTCAAAAACTTTTGATTATATACCTACGTTTTTTTTGTTACGTCCTGCTTTCAACAAAAGAACCCGCTTTTTCAACTCCTATAGTTGCAAAATCCCGATTTGGCATAAAAATCTGTCAACGCTGATTTAGAGTAACATCAGTCTAAGCGTCTAAATATGGATATACTGTCCCCGCTTGTGACCGACCGGGTTGCTTGGGCGGTGTGCCGTCAACCTCTGTAATGGTTGAGATGCTATTAAATAATTTTGCCTGATATCAATCATTATTAAAGCGGATTGCGCGACGCACGTATGTTACGGAGGCAATAGTGCTATGCGTTTTAAGTAAGTCCCTTACTATTCTATTAAATACCGAAATAATAGATATAATATGAGATAAAATCCTGTCGTATGTCTAACTGCTCGTTTGTGATATGAATACGGTTTCACGGTTTTTTATCATTTGGATGTAAGTGACAATAATTTATG
Organism: Heortia vitessoides; assembly: GCA_020976665.1. Taxonomy (NCBI): domain Eukaryota; kingdom Metazoa; phylum Arthropoda; class Insecta; order Lepidoptera; family Crambidae; genus Heortia; species Heortia vitessoides. Next base: position 23,534,803 of record JACJUM010003259.1, on the reverse strand, counting down.
GAAACTTTCGCCTTGAACATTAATTAAAACCACGACGTATTTCAAATATAACAAAATAACAGATGATGGATTGATCAATGGATATTGATGGATGATTGATTATACATACTTAAATGATAGCTGTTACGTGACATATAAAATCTTATATACAGTATATTAAGATAGAATGCTATACTCCACAAAAATATCAAATCATGCAAACCATGACCGCATCCATTAAATAGTTCACCGGATGTTATTAATTCAAACACGTTAGTTATCTTAAGAAATCTTCATAGCTAACATCATCCAATTTAAATAATATATCAGATATAATGGCGAAAAATTATGAAGTGAGTCAGACCTATTGTTTTCAAATTTTTAAAGAAGAAAAATTAATTTGTTTTTAGGGCAATTTTCAAATAAATAAGCAACAATGTGCCCATTTTACTATCTACAACCTCATCCGCTATAATTTTGTATTCGTGCAGGATTTGAACCTGCGACGCTGGCGTCCTGACCGGTTCTCTTAACCTCTCCGCTATGCAGGACATGGTCGCGAATCGATAACTCCACAGACGTGAACACAACACGTTAGGGATACCCTTCGTCAGCCATAGTGCGCCATAGAGTGTAAACATAAAATTTCGTAAATAGAAACAAAGTTGTCGTATATGTATATATATATATATATGTAAAAAATATTATATTTTTAACATAATGAAAAAAATTAACACGTGCTTATAAAAATATAGCTCGTATTTTAAAGAACGGTTATGTAAATTATTAATACGTACAACAATAATATATCTGAGGAAAGTATTTGATTTAAACATTGCTATATTCATTGACATTAGACACATTGTTGTTTTTAATTCAATGTGGTTCAATAAATTTTATTTTATTTCAGAACAATATTAATTGTGTGGAAAGCAACATTACAATTTAATAAGCACAACATTTTATATAAAAATACAATATTTTACACAGATATACGAAACTAAATTTGTAATTATGTAAGAACAATGATAATTTAATGAAAAAAAGAGTATAATGTCATGTATTCTGACATAAGTGTATTTCAAAAATCGATTAAACACTAAAACACTTCAAATTAATGTAGTGATTTATTATATGAAAAGCAATGCCTGCTACCTTCAATATAATCTATTGTACTTTAAAATATTTTTTAAAACAAAAGTGTTTTTAACTTATTTTAAGCTACAGTCAATCCGGGCTAAATTGAACTATACGGGTTAAACGTTGGTCTGTCCTTTATATAGAATAAATATATATAATAATCTTTAAAATATCGTAAATAAATACATTGTAATCGATTAAAACCTTAATATTGGCTGAATTGGTGTTAAATTCAGTTTCCCTAATAGGTAGTTCAATGTTATCCGAATTTACTATACTGTTGTATAAGCAGCTCTTCATTTCGATTGGTAATTTGTTAAAAAATTGAACTGCCTGATATAGTTAGCAGTGTCTGTCTATGGCTAGATGAGGAAAAAAAATTAATTGCACCGAAAGTAGCGACATCTACGGAGACCTTGAACGCGCTGCTCACGCATGCGCTTGAAGTGTTTCAAATTTGGAACGAGAAAGGAACACGGTTTTATTACTGAATTGAATAATATTATTGTAAAATTTGACAAAATCATAAGGCGGCGCAGTTGTTGGAGGAGACGCCAGCGGGCGCAAATATTTTTAGTAATACTCGTATTTTGACTATATTACAATATATTCATAATAGTTAATACGCTTATTTCATCAATTGCAAGGATTACTAATACACTAGAAAGAAAGATATATCAAATTTATTGTTGAAATTATCGTTAGGTACTGGAAGCAATTTAGATATTAACGTCTAGGGACGGCGAGGGCTTCATATTTTTGATTAACTATTGTGTTTTTGTTTTCATTCGACAGTTTTGACGAAGATCGTGTTCCGAATAATAAATTTGATAATACTGCTTTAGGAATTGTAAGATTACATTAATTACAATTGCTCTAGTACAGTTATATGTCAGTGTGACAAGGTTTTACAGAATAGAGCTCTGGAGAACCTACACGTCTCCAACGTGTAGTAGAGTGTTGTATATTTAATTTGTTTGTTGCTGCGAGATCTATTAGATTTTATGAAATTGAAGGAGAGACGTGAAGATAATATTATTGGATAACTTTATTTTTTTTTAATCACAATCCTCTTACTATTTCAGGGAACTTCAGCTGCTATATCAAGTTAATATTGTATATACAAATCTCCTTGCTTAATAGCACAAACGGAAAAGTACCTATAAAGTTTAAAAACAGAATCGTGTTGTGACTGTCGTCACATACTTTCCTACGATTATATTTCAAATATTAGGTCTTAAAGTAACATTTCGAATTCGTTGGGCGAAGTGAAGTCGTCATATGATTGTTTTCGTCCTCGTCCTTTCAGCTCGGGGCTGGTCAATGTTGTTTGGATTTACGGGTTTAACTAAATGGGGCAACTGTTACATTGTATTTTTTTTTTTTGATATACTAATTTTAGACTGAAAAAGATCGAGGGACTAAAAATCTCAATGTTTGTGGGGATCCTTCATGAAGGTTACATTTTCAACAAATAAGATAAGCTATATTAAGTCCGCACATTCTCATGGGAAAAGGAACTATGTCGATGATACTTCAATACCGCTTATGTAGCTTACGTTAATAAGGTCCATTTTCCATCTTTTCTAATTGAATTTTCAACTTATTTGAAACTGCTTCTTACGCGGTCGACGAAATATAATAGTTTGTACTATATAGAGTTGGGTAATTGGAATTGATAAGACAATCATGTTTGCAGGGCGGGGCGGGTCTGGACGTGGGCCTCGAGTGGCTGGTGTCGTCCGACACTCGCGCACTGTTCGGGCTACGGCTTCGAGTCTCCTGATCCTGCAGCGGTTCCTGGACCCACGATGGGTGGGCGGCGGCCAGGCTAGATATGTCTTGATCATACTCTAGCCAGTACGACTGACCCTTCGTTACAAATATTTAAGTAGATTATTCTTGATTGCGTTTATATGTCTTATTATGGTGTTTTCAGCGACCCGCGTATAGACTCAGTCTATAAATGATCGCAAGATCCCCAAGGTGTTCGGAGAAACTGGAGTTAAGACGGATGTTCACTTCACAACATTGTATGGTAAATGCTTTACATTTCAAACAGTTTGTGTGTGGAATGCGCTTGCTTACTTGCTTTAGCTGTCAGAAGTGTGCAGTCCTCGTCGATAAAAGACCGGCGATGGATTATTGACGACCATCGATTGTAATTATCTAGTGTTGCAACTGCAATAAACTGTAGAAGAATATCTAAGAAAGCTGCAGCAACAGTCATCACAAAGATATCACCAAAATGTCTGCAACTTTGTGTCCTGGATATATACCTAAGTATATATAACTATACATTATGGTATATTTCAAAAAGTCCGCAAGCGATTGATGTTATTGCAGTGAGAGGAATACTCAATCTATCTCATCTACTCGTATGTGTATTTTGCATCCAAAGGTTGCCCGGGAAAAAAATATTTTTGGTCAGTGCGTCAATTGTACTGCTCTGCGAAATTGTGTTTTCTTATTTATTATTTCTGGTTCTAGTATTACGTACAAAATTATAAAGTTTTTTATAATTGTTTTAAGTAACTCGCCGCTTTCACTTACTGTTGTTTCTGTGTTTGATTGGCAATGATGCTTGGCATGCAATCATATTGATGTAACAAACTGTGTTGTATTGTATGCAAAAAGTTCAGTAAATAAATGAATTAATTTTGAAGTGCACGTTTTTGTTAGAAATGTGTCCCCTCCCCCGCCGTCCCCAGCCCTGTCCCGCCAGCCAGCTATATGATAATTTTGTGTCCGTGATCAAACTGCGTTAATATATGTTAGGGAGTCAAAGTCAAAGTCAATGTTTGGGAGAGTATGAGAGCAACGCTAACTAACAGTCGACCGACTTTTTAAAATTGTATCTGTATGTATACGTGGGGAAATGAAAAAAAATGTCCAAATTCGATTTATTTATTAATTTTAGGTACAAGGTGCTACAGTAAATATTACACAGTACAGTATACAGTAAATATATATATATATATATATATATATATATATATAACATATATATGTGCTAAAGTAATAATACTAGTGTGGTACATGAACCTGTCCAGATGTAGGAATAGACATGAAAGAAGGATGTACATAAAAGAATCGCACTTAAAACTAGGAATTACACATGCATTCGACCGAATATTCCTAAGTGAGTCATTTTATTTTTCTACTAAGAAGTTTACAGTGTAGTACGGTTTTTAATGAGATATTCGTATAATTTACTTTTGAATATTTGCGATATAATCGCAAACAATGTGTTTATTTACGACATCACATCATAAAACTTTAAAATTATCATTTCCCTATTATATTATGCATGAATTATTCATTTAAACCTTATTCTTGAATCACCTTATCTATTCAAAAGGCCGCATCCATATCCGATGCGTAGTTCTAAAGATCTAAGCAAACATAGGGACAGACAGACAGCGGGAAGTGACTTTGTTTTATGTTACGTAAAGATTCGCGATATGAGCTTTCCAACTTTAATGTAAGTCGCTCGTTAGGCCTAGCAGTTGTACATCAGACACTTCGTGTATATTTTGAAAAAAATTAACTTCATTTATATATATATAGGTATATATACATATATATGTCTTATTATTGAGTTAATTACAGTTTGCATCATTCGATTCAATACCAGGGGCTGAATTTCTTTGCCACACCCTTCTTCTTAGTTATTTTCGGACATGTTCTATATATAATTATTTAGATTTATATCTGGCGAACGTGCTGGCCAGCTTCTTTGAGCGATGTTTCGTCGACCTCATTAGGGTAGTCTCCTATCTTATACTCACTCTGGCCCATACAGTCCAAAACACGACCTTGAACCCCATTTTTACTTCTTCACGCTCTGAAGCTTGAATAAAAAAATCATGGCTTTGAAATCGAAGATCATTCTAGTTCCTTCTTTTAAAGTATATATTTTTAACATTGGTTAAGATGAATTACTAAGGAATAGTAATATATAAATATAATAATAAATTCCCACAACATCTCATACATTGACCTGACTCCGTGGTAAGTCGGTTGAAGTCAGCACGCGTGTTACGCACATCAGACAGCAGAGGAATTACTTAAATATTTATTTATATACATTTAACACTCAGGCACACAACAAGTAATCATTATGTAAGTGAATATGCCAGTTAAATAAACGTCCTGAGAGTGGAGAGAGATCTGACGGGAACCGTAGTCGTGCTGGACGCATGTCGCGAATTACCTCAAGTCAGGCCTTTTTGGAAACCTTTCGGCTACTGTTCTGCAGACTCAGACACTCCCATGATAATACATAATACGCCGCGTTGCTTTGATCACTTATTGATTGAATATTATTGACGCAAATGTTATTTATGATTTTTGCAACATAGGCCGTGGGTTCAATCCTCATCCAGTCCTGTGTATTGTTAAATATATGTATTTATATAAGTAGTACATTTATGAGTCCTCTGTTGTCTGATATCCGTAAGCGACTTATCTCGGAATCAGGTAAATTTATGAGATATTATGAGAATTTTATTTATATTTATCAAAAAATAATCATTAAATAATTAAATCCAATTATTTATTGTATTAGCTTTAAAATATTGTAATGTTTGTGAAGAAAAAATAAATTATTATTATTATTATATCAATTCAATTGAGCATATAACATTATTTTGTTAGTAACTTTAATTGCAGTAACCAATTATTTGATAAACATTCCAGCATTGTCGTGTCAGGCATCGCTCTGTAGTAAACGCGATCTGCTGTAGCCACATCTACCAAGGCAGGCATTCTGTGGCTGCATCTGGCGCGCATCTATCAGGCCATGGTGAGTTCACACGTTAAACCCACTGATCACTGATATCGCATATGTCAACGCCAGGCCGGAGTTCTTCGGCTTTCCAAGACCCATGATCGATTACGGACATCAAACAATAGAAAAACACAAATATAATACTTAAATAAACATTTTTCACACCCACAAACACAAATATTATCCTATAAATATTTATCCTGGGAGGGGATCGAATCCACGACCCTTGGTGCATAGAATACGATCACTATCATCTGTTCCATTGAGCCCGTCATAATAATAACTATATTTACATCACTGAGATTAGTTTCTAAATTACCGTTTACTATTCATGAATAGATGTGTCATCTTTGGCGGAGCTGCACACGATGCCATCACTCCCGCACCCCAGAGCAGTACCAGCGCTGCTATCTTCGTAGACGTGCAGAACAATCATCCTCTTTGGACGAGCATAGCGACCAGGCGTCCGGCTCCGCGAGACGTGCGAGCCGCCCGCGAGCCCGCCCACGATCGTACACATACCGCGACCGCTCGCGCCGGTACACTCAGCGCGAGCGGTCGCGCTCACACACACAACGCGACCGTTCACAGCGCGACCGCCCACGATCGCATACACAGCGCGACCGCTCGCGCCGGCACACTCAACGTGAGCGCTCACGCCCGCACACACAACGCGACCGCCTGCGCTCGCGCTCACAGCGCGAGCGGTCGCGCCGGCACACAAAGCGCGAGCGGTCGCGCTCACGTACACAACGAGACCGCCCGCGCTTGCACTCACAGCACAGGCGCTCGCGCCGGCACACACAGCGCGATCGCCCGCGCCGGCACTCAAGGCGCGACCACGGGCGGCCGCATATACATTAAGATCGCCTGAACCCGCAGCCACATTCACCTGGAAGAGATGCCGGTGTCCTCTTATTACCGCGAGGTTGGTATGACCATGAACTGGTGCCGTGGTTATGTAATTAATGCCGAATAAGTTAATACGGTTGTATTAAGTTAATAATCACCATTATCGTCATCATTACAGCCATTGGAAGTTTACTGTTTAAGAAAAGATGAATTTTGCCCATAGCTGCACTGGGCAAGCATGCTGGTAATTAGGTACCTTTCTATAGTGGATATATGTATTCTTCCTATATCCATTAGAATTATGTATCTTCGTATTTATGTAACGAATTTGTTTTCTTTTTCATATTTGTATAAAAACAATTTACTATAATTTTATGCTCACTATTCACAAATAGACGTGACTGGTCTTATCAATTTAATCTTTTGAACATTCGTAATCAAAGTTGATGCTATAAATTATGAAATAAATTAGCACTAAAGCACTAAATCTTATTTAACATATGCAACGGCAAGCAACATTATTATAGGCTAAGGTAGAGATTACGATTTGAAAACGTTTGTCTTAAGAAAGAACATCCTTGACTCCTAGCATAGCTTGTTCCTAGCTCGTCATGTCTTGTTTTTTAATTGTACTAAATTATTCACTGAAGCGCAGCGTAGGCCTTTCACCTGCAAGATGGCCAGACGATCTGACTAAAACTGCGGGATCGCGTTGGACACAGGCCGCATACAACCGGTCCTATTGGAGATTACTGGAGGAGGCCTATGTCCAGCAGTAAACGTCTTATGGCTGATATGACGATGATGGAGATGATTCATTGTTAAATCTATTTATGAAAGCTGTACAGATCTGCATGCGACATATTCAAACACGTAGGAAATTTATTAACAATTTATGTCATGTTTATTTGTGTGTCCCCAAAACTAACGAAAATAGCAGCAGCTCAGGTGTCGTATGTTGTGCGAATTAAATAGACTACGAACTCGTTTGGTGAAGTTATACTTTCGGTGCTATGTCGATCAAAGTATAAGTAATCCTTTAATAAACTGGAGTCATCTGGTCAAGTGATCAAACAGGCCGGCACACTCGGCGCGGTGATGGCGCGTACCTGTACATTTGCTCGCGCTAGAATCCGGAACATTAAAATAATCAGGTATGGTTTATACTCACAGATGTCATATACGACAGGCTTGTTGATAATAATAATAATAAATTCCCAAAACATCTCATACATTGAACTGACTCCGTGGTAAGACGCTGAAGCACTTGTGCTACAGACGTTAGACGAGTGCGAGTTTCATATTCTTGAGTGGCGATAGACGACTGTTGATTAGATATAGCTGAGATTATATGACTTAATTCTTCTTAAATCTTCTTTGGTTACTATTTCACGTGACCCTTTTATAGGTTCTAGAGAGTATGACAGGCCATGTCTTTTGGTCGCTCGCAGAGTCACGTTCAAGTTGAAGCCATCATTGCCCTCGTGTATCTTTTTATCCTGGATATTAAACATCATCTGACGGATTTGGAATGTCAGAAGGAATATTGCTAGGAGGCATTCCTTGCAGTTTCCAGTGTAGGTATGTAAACAAAGAAGTTTCCTTAAGGTCTTATTTAAGTACGATTTGTTGGCAATTATGTTTGTATGGGAGCATCCTGCGGTCTGTTGCTGATAACTGATTTCCGCAGTTGTCTGCAAATCTGATTTACAATTAAAATAAAATTTTAAGGTTTAAGGAAGAAACAATTATTTTATTTATTAATAATAAAAAATTGTTAAAAATACTCACAGAATACAGCCCAAGGGTGAATGTATTCGACAAGTAACGCTATCTACTTATATACTTATAAATAAACACATATAAAAATTAATAAAAGGAAACAATAAAATTGTAATCAACGCACATTAATTTCACTTTGACTGTGTCTTTGTACTGAAGATATTTATTGTAGTTTTTATTGATGATTTCCTTCTAGTCAGGATCAGAACTGGAAAACCCAGCATTATATACGCGTGTTCGCATTAATACAACATTTTGTTTATAGAATGTACAATGTAACAGTGCAAAAAGCATACCTGTATTTTTGGTATGAAAAAATTGGGATCTTTAACTTAATATGTGCATTTTACCCGGGAATATCAGACGTCAACGTAATATATAATAGCTTAGTTCCATATTTATCCACGTTCTTCTCTCCTAAAGAGAAAATAAGCCATACGACAATTTTTGATATAATTCAGTGCCGACTGACGATATACATATGACGATATGTACATGTAATGGAAATACGCAAGAAATTTTGTTTGTCTTCGCTCTACCTTTTAGTAAGAAGTGCATAGTAATGAGGCATGACTAGTACTCTAGGATACTTCTTACATATGCATACTAGAGAATGTTAATGCTAACAATCTGCTGAAAAGGTTCACAAGTTCTTAACATGAATCCAAAACTAAAGAAAACCGGAGCACTGATAATAAATCATCATCATCATATCAGCCACTGAAAGTCCACGCATGTTGTGGGTAGTGGTATGTTGTGCAAATTAAAAAGAAAAAACATTAAAATGGTTTCGCTAAGTTATATGTACTTTCTCTGCTATTTTGACCAACGTAAAAGTAATTATTTCCTAAGCTGGGTGTAATTTACTGTTTACAGTAGTCACCTGGTCAAGTCATCAAACAGAGCGGCACGCTTGCCACCCGCACCATCACACATAGCTGCCCGCGTCAGCACACGCACACAACGCGACCACCCCCGCCCGCACATACAACGCGATCGCCCGCGCTTGCACTCATAGCGCGA
>JACJUM010003259.1:23480006-23525225 GCA_020976665.1 Heortia vitessoides | reverse complement strand
TCATAGCGCGATTGCTCGCGCCCGCATATACAACGCGACCGCCCGCGCTTGCACTCATAGCGCGATCGCTCGCACCCGCACATACAACGCGACCACCCGCGCTTGCACTCATAGCGCGAATGCTCGCGCCCGCACATACAACGCGACCACCCGCGCCTTCACTCATAGCGCGATCGCTCGCACCCGTACATACGACGGGAAAAGTAGTGAAGTAAAACAAAAACAAAATAAGGGTTTCTTATTTTGCAGTGCTCCCACCCAATGACACACACGGGCCGGAGAATGCCACCGCTGACTGAGTTACTGTTTCAGCTCGCGCCACCTCAAGCCGCGCCCTCTGCTCCGGATCCCCGCCCTCAGCCAACCTGGGTTCGAGGCTCCCGCCATGCCCCGCAGGCCCCTTATTGTTTGCGGGACCGACGACGATCACCTGAGGGTCCTGACGATCGACCTAGGCTCTGATTGCCACAGTGCGGGACAGTTAAGTTCTTTCCGAAAGAGGAGGACTGAGTGAGTGAGGCTGTGCGTCGGTTTTTAATTTGTTAAAGATTTAAGAGGCAAAGTCAATAATGCGTTTTAAAAGACAACATAAAACATATATCATTAATGCAGTACAAGTAGCATATGAACTGAAATTATTTAATAGTTAGATAAACAACCGGGTTTCCCTTTCCCGCGGGAGTTTGGGAATGAAATTTAGCTTGTGTCGAATGCTGATAATGACACTTTCAATTGGTCTACTAGTTCTTGGACTAGGTTTGGTAGTTTATGTCTTTGTTTGTTACAAACGCACAAAAATATAAATTCCATTTACATACTGGCATATTAGGGGGTAAATCAATGTAATGTAATCTATTTTGCATGGTGATAGTGGTACTAATTGGTCAGGTAATTTCCTAAATCGGAGCGGTGGCTTTGAACATATCCGTTTCAATTGGAAATACAAATCTTTTTTCTCGTTGTAGTATTTATATAACATGAATTAATCTAAATATGTATATATCTGTGTGTGTATGTGCACATACGAATACATATGTGTGATGTATAATATACTTAAGTCGTATCTTATTATAAATAAATATAAACCTGATAAAAATGTCGTGCGTTTACTCGTTTAACAATAGTAATTCGTAAAAAAATTTATTAAAGCTAAGAATAATATAAAATATAAATAAACTTCGTTCTCGAGCTGTAAATAAAATAGAATAAATGATAAAAAAATGAAGTTAACAAAAGTATTTCATTATGATTGCAAACACGCTTACCGCACTTTAACTAACTTGTGGTTTCCCGTTTAAAGAAGTCAGGATATTGTGATCTACCCGACGTATATACAGTAGAATCCGCTTATAATGACATCGAAGGGAAGTGATAAACTGGTCATATTAAGCGGAGGTCATACAAGGCAAGGACTTAAAATATATGTAAGAGCAACTTAGAGTTTTTGTTATGTATTTAGTTTTATAAAGTAAATACATTACAAAGTTCATAATTTAGATGAAAAATTAGTCGACAAAACGAGGCACGCATTCGCCCAATGAGAGAGTTGTGTGTGATCACGAAAATGAGAGATGTTAGGAATCATTATACCAGCCGTTGAAAGTCAGGGGGTATGTTGCCCATAATTGCCGCGCTGGGCAAGCGTGTTGGCAATCGCAGAGCGCAGCCTACGCGACGGGTAAGCTGCTGCCCATCCCCGCCCTGTACATTTAAGATAACTTGTTGCGTGGATATACCGCCGTCTTGTGGTTCTGGTACCTTAGTCGCCTCTTACGACACCTGTTACAGGGGGAGGTACTATTTACTCTGCCGGTACCTCACGGCTTGTAATCAAGTCAGTCACTATTCGGAAAATATTATTTATTAAAATAGGTCATAATTAGCAACATATCACTATATCAAGCACAAGTGAAAAAAAATGTATGAACACCAAACTTCACTGATATTTACTCCATGCTAAAGCGGTTGGTCGATATAGACGGGGTCATAATAAACAGATTCTACTGTATTTATTTTTTTTCTTTTTTAATTGTGTATTTGTGTACGCTCTTCTATTATCGTTAAATATTATTTTCTCGATAATAATTAATTGTAACTTTATGCTAACCAGCGATTGTATGTAATTTGATGAAAAACATTTCCAGCCAATGTAACTGCGGACCGGACCCAAATAATTATTTATACTACTGATATTTAAAAAAATGTAAATTACTTCAGTTTCAGTCTATAGATCGTAGGATGTGTGAGTGGTGAATACTGCCGTAACGACACGACGTCTCGAACAATAGGTTTTGGTCAAAGAAGTGGATTAAAAATGTTTTATATCAATGTTCGGAGCGTAGCAGACACTGTTGAATAGTTGCTGCGATAATTCCTTAACAGACACACTGGAAGACGCGACCAGAGCGTGTACAGTTCTATAGTCGCTTTCTAAAATAGATTTGTGTTTGGAGTCAGTCCTCCCGCAGAATACGGAGCGTCATGTCGTTTTGACTTGTCGTGTCAAACTGCTAGTTCGGCCAACTTATTATACAAAGGACGAGTGTTTAAACTGGCAATGTGTTTCGTTTACCTCGAGCCTTAGATCATTAAATATGAACATTTGTTGTGTGTTCATATTAGTAAATTTCTGAATTAATATTAATTAGAAATATAAAATTCTCATTTATTTTTGTAAAGCCTATTTCTATAATTCTATTAATAATGTATTATTATGATTGATACGATTTTTCTATTTTTATATCGATGTATAAAATACAAACTTATAATTAAATAGATTGTTTTTCTAATGTGTGTAAGACTGAATGACAGACAGCGACAGATCGTTCGAGTGACGTGCCCTTCAAACACCGTTGTAACATGGTGAAATGATTTGTGTTACATTACACTAACTCTGCTTAAGACAAGTTGTATTCAAGTTTTATTAAATTTAGATGTCTGATGTAGACTCGGAACTTCAGCATAGTTCATTTAATTTAACAATTGGCAATTTTAGCGTTTTTTATTTAATTTATCCATGAAGCTTCACTTCAATTATCATGTCGACGCTATAGTAAAAAATTCTTAGCAGACATTAGGGTTTGTGATTCGAACTCCAGTTTCAAATCAAATAAAATTAAAATATTCTTTATTCAAGTCAGCCTGTTACAAACACTTTCGAATCGTCAAAAATAATAAATAGAATAATTTTAGTTCAGAAATATAAAGTACTAAATTATATTATATTCATAATACTGATGACCCTGATGACCCGACGGCATCGTAAGAGACATCTAACATTTAAATTAAGCCCACCCTATACTAGTCTGCCGGCATCAGACGGGTCTTAAAACTGAGTTTAATGCAGGTTCATTATACGAACCACCAGAGCAGAACCCAATAAGAAAAAGTAGTGGTGATAAAGGTTCCATCAATACTAAATAGTTAGTGTTAATGGAACCCTTGCCGGCGTCGGCGCTAACCAACCGTTGTCTTAAAGCTAGGTTAGAGCAAATCAATTACAGTTTCAGTTAGTTTTATGATTAATATAATCTTCAACACTATTATATGCTTTAGGAAATAAGGTTACTTTTTACGTAATTTTAAATGTATTAATCGGCAAGCCTTATATGCTGCCTGATATTTTATTGTAAAATCTTATGCAGTTGCCCATGAAAGAATTATTTATTTTATGGATTCGTATGATAGGCACTGAGAGCTTATATTTATTTGTAAATGTGTATAGTTAGTGTATTAAATTCTTTAAATTTTTCCAGTCTTTCTAGTGAATCTTTTTGCGTCATTATTAAATGGCTCGAAAAGTCCTCTTCTGCAGCAGCCTCCTACCACTCCTTCAGCCGCACTACCCCATAGTAAAATACCAAAAAACACTGGGTAAATTGCTAATAAAAACCAGGCCAGCTGTGTCTACGTCTTTTAATTGACCAATTTGTATATTGCAAAAGCTACAGAACTAAATCTATTAAGGTAATAAACTATATAAAGTCCCCATTGTAGCTTGCTGTCCAGGGCAAGAAAGACCTAAGAACACAGTTCCTCATTCTTGACAACTATGCATACGAATTCAATACATTTTGTCTTTTTTCATTAATTGACTAATTGTTAACGTTAAACCAGTTCTTAACTTTCGATATAGTGTTGTTTATATCGACAGAAAGAGCTTGTTGTCTTATCACTATGAATAAAAGGGAAGTATCATCTGCAAACACAACTATATCGCTGAAGTCTTTTGTTTGATATGGCAAGTCATTAATGTATATAAGGAACAAGATAGTACCTAATATGGTACTTTCATTTCATGGGCTTTGTGGTACTTTCATTAAAACCAATGACCCAGGTGACCGATTTCCATTCACGTCCACCGTTTGAATTCTACCCTGAAAGTAAGATTCAAATAAACTTGAAGAGGATCCTCTAACCCATAGTTCCATTCCTCTAACCCCAACGTCTTTTAATGATATTAAAATAATAGACATTTTGTACTGTACTTTTGCGAGAAGTATCCTGGAATACGGGTCCGAAAAATGTCTGGAATCCACGCTACTGAATTTGAATAGGATCAAACAGGTGAAAAAGGTATGTAACCGATTGAAAATATCTTATAGCTTGTTATCGTAAAATAGCAGACACATGTATGTTAATTATAACAAATTAATAACAAAATTATTTGCCCTGAACATTATCCAAACCGAAACTTGAATACTCCAATCCATCTTCCGCTAACCGAACCGCTAACGAACTCGTTCCTGTGGCGAACAAGTTAAAGCCTAAACAATTATGAAAGTCGAATGATTTTGTCATATTCAATTCGAGAGTTGAAACGGAGAGGCGATTACTGAGCGACCATTTCAAATTAACTTTCTTAACTTTTGCTGAGATTATATTTACGTACAAGTTTGTCCATAAGTAGTGCTTTATTAAAAATTCAGACAATTTTGATCAGTTCAGTTCAGGTTTAAAGTTGATTATTTAGTGAGAATATCTAATAAACTCATATACAGATATTTTGTAGGCTATCGCAATCATGTTCTCGTCAATATGGCAGTGGAGAGTTTGATTACAAACCGTTGCCTAGCAACCGATGGATCGCCACAGGTGACCTAAATGTTTAATTTGTTCCCTGAATGTTTTTTAATTTAGATACAACATACAAAATCTGAGATTTTGTTTGTTGTATCTAAATTAAAAAACAGGTGATACATCACCCGCGTAGTCACCCTTTCTTTTGATAAAATGAATAAATGGATCACCATCATTACGGTCATTGGAAGTCCACTGCTAGATATAGGCCTCCCCAAGAAAGGGGGATTCTTGCCCATAATTGCCGCGCTGGACAACATAATTGTTTAGAAATAATTACTAAGTCTTCTACAAATGTTAGTATCATTTGTAGGAGAACACGTCATGCACAGAACAAGAAGAAAGATTTATTGACGGGCCCGATGGCGCAGATGATGATCCTGTATTGTGCGCCAAAGGCCATGGGTTCGATCCCCACCCAGGACAAATATATATATGATGATATTTATGTTTGTTATGTATTCGTGTTAAATATATATTATAAGCAGAATATTAGTGATTCCTCTTTTGTCTGGCATCCATAACAAAAGTGTATGAGAGATGAAACACAGATGTATGAGATGTTGTAGGAATGATTATTATTTATTTAACGTAGAATAGGAAGCTAAAGAGGTATGCTTATAAATCAAATAAATGAAAGCTATTTAACATTTGAGCGTACAGTGTAGCGAAATACACTTGAGGATATGTAGAGACAGGAAACATCAACGTCAAAATGTTGGCAAATGTCAGGTGATCCTGTCAGGCCACATTAGCCAGTAAATTCGCTGCCACACTAGGTCATTTATATACGGTATAGCTTCTAATTCCATGTACATATTATATACGTTAATAATATATAAGCCTTGAATTATATTATATAGTCATAATTTGATAATAATTATTATCATAATTATATATACACACACATTCATTCACACCTACATGCATATTACAGAACTTAAGTGCCTATAAGAACAGGCTAGACCGAGTTTAGGTACTTAAGCATCAAAATATATTATAGTTTAAGTTTCCTTTTGTTGAAAAAAAATGTTGTTATTAATCTAAGATGTATATAAAATTCTCGTGTCACAGTGTTACCATACTCATTCGAAACAGCTTGACCGATTCTTATGGAATGTTTTAAGCATATTCAGTAAATGAATTGGGAATTCAGGAAATTCAGTGAATTGGGACCTAACCTATATATATATATATATAAATAAATAATATTTCTTTAATTTTGAATTTTGCCGCGCTTACTACATTACCAATGACATTGACAACTGACAAGCGCTAGAGTCTGGGGATCCTTGGTCTGAGGTCAATGGTCAGTTGAGAGGTTATGGAAAAAATAGCATTGTAAAAGAGATTTATTGTGATAGATTTGTTAATTAAAATAGATAAAAAAGAATAATTGGTGGAAGAATAGACTTTAATTGTCGTTTCTTCGTTTTCAGGTAAAGTTATAATAATAGGGTAGTTAAATAAGTTATCGTATTTGTAAGAAACTAACGAAATAAAACTTCGTTTTCAGAAGCAACGCATGAGTTTATTTTTAACCTAAAATTGAAGGATAATCGATATATATATAATTATATATTATAAGGCACTAAAAATACATACAGCTCTAAATTTTCACCCTTCCATTTCTTTAATAGTTGTTCTAGTAATTTAATAATATGATATCATCTATAAGGCAAAACAACGTTTGCCAGGACAGCTAGTCATTCATATTAATAGGCAATTTAAAATTTTAACGAAGTCGCTTGCAAATTGCAAATAAAAATAGTGTGCTATGTGCTAAATAAAATAATGCTAAGCAAGTAGTTTGTAGGTACCCAATAGGGTACCTGTCTTGTTTAACATTTCCGTTACGAGAAATCTAATAAAAATAGAACCGATTTAACGTGGCCCTGTTTGCATGTTGCGGTTTCAATCAGATCAAATTCAAACCGATAGGCCCGATGGCGCAGATGATAGTGACGATATTTATGTATGATTTGTGTGTTAAATATATGTATTTAAGTAGTATATTTGTGATTCTTCTGACTGTAACACAAGTGTTTTAAGCACTTACCATCAGGTCAACTTATGAGATGTTATGGGGGAAAAATGCAGCTTTATATTGACAAATGTTTTATTGAAATCGGATATCAGTCACTATCGCTCGGTCAGTCATTAGTCATAGTTATTTAATCGATGAGCTCCATTAGCGCAGGAGGTAGTGATCCTATTTTGCGCGTTAAAGATCGTGGGTTCTATTTCCACCCAGAACAAGTATTTATATGATTATAATTTGTGTTTGTTGTGTCTCAATGTAATTAATATGTATCTAGTATTATATTTGTAGTTTTCTGTTGTTTGATATCAGTAACACAAGTGCTTTGAGCTACTAAGGCCAAAAAACCTGATGACATGTGAATTTATTAAAAAATAATGATAATTAATTAAGTTTAATTGCGTCTCTTTCTTTGAAACTAGGGGCGCGCTTATTCAACATGTCCGACAGATTATATCCGGCAAACGTGACGAATCTTAATCTGTCTAATGAGATATAGGAAACGAAAGTAGGCGCGCGTGGGCGCAAACAAAAATACCTAACGTTTAACGGTTAGCATTATTTTCTAATGTGCGCTTATTTTCCAACGTTTAAGTGTCAATGAGATAAATAGGAAATAAAAGTATATCTAAATGAAGAGGAAATCTATGAATTACATCACATGTTAAAGCCCTCCCCTTTATGGGGTCCAGTAAGTGTGACATTGTGTGTGGGTATGGAGGTGTCTAGAATTTCGTGACGACACTTTTTAAAACCTTAAAAATTAGATCTATCTCGTCTGGTTCAGCCAGCCAGTTTGCTATGAAATCGCAAGCAATTGATAGTTAATAATATATTCCTAAAAAAACCACATCAAAGTCCGCTGCGTAGTTTTAAAAATCTTTGTTTTGTACTGTGTAGTGATCAATCAATACAGTTTAAGTTCGGAACAGCGCGTAGCGTTTCTTTAAATAATTGAAGCACGCTTCGATCGCTCGGAGAAGGCGGCGGAAATTTCGAATGACCAAATCCTATCTAATATATAAAGTTCTCGAGTCACTCTGTCACTCTGAAACGGCTCGACCGATTTTCGTTAATCTTAGCGTGCATATCGGTTAGGGTGTAGAATCGGGCAACATCTATTTTTAATCTCCCAATTTTTTTTATTATTTTTCTTTTATTGAAATTTTTTGTTTTCTTTTTAATTCAGCATACACAAATACATAGAAGCCAAAATTTTTGCAATTCTGTCACAATCCCCTATTTTTTCATAGTCATTGCCGGGACAGCAAGTTTTATATGAGACTTAATGAGATTAGCCAATTTTCATTTCGTATAAAAATAGAGTATCTATAGCCATTCTGAATTGAAATATGCAAACTTGGGAAGTTCGTAGCAGCAATCAGGCCAGCTCATTTTTGGGAAGACTAGAAACACAATGACCTAGAAAACAGGTGACGGCGTCGTTGTCCATGAACCGGGAAGTGGTCACAAGGTCATTGTCACGCGTGCGCGGTACGCAGCCCCGGGACGCGAGACGTGACTTTGCTCGGCGTCTACTTAATTCTTAAATGATTTAAGTTTCAGAGTGAAACTTGAGGAGTGATTTATGTCATCATCATCATCATATGAGCCAATGGAAGTCCACTGCTGGACAAAGGCCTCCCCAAAGAAATGGGGAATTTAATAATGGGGAATAAATCATTATCGCGCAAACGTGGCCGCAAACGCAAAGCGTATCTTCGCGATGAAAATGCTGCTGCCTACTTCCGCCCTGTTGCATTTAAGCTACACTGCTTCGGGTGGATATGCCATCTGTCAGTTCCGGTACCTCAGTCGCCTCTTACGACACCTGGTACAAGGAGAAGTACTATTCTATTCTGCCGGTACCACACGGCCAAATTTATGTGTTAAACTATTTTTTTCTCAGTTGTTTATTGTAGTTGCAAAAATATCTACATTTCAAAAACGATTCGCTTTCGAGTATACTTGTTATACAACGTTATTCAATATTCAACTTAAAAGGAAGGTAACCATCCAATCCATTGGTTTATGTCGTACTCGGCGGAGACAGACGACTCGCCAACGTCACGTCGCCGTGCGCCGTTTCTCAAATAAAAAACAACACCCCCGTACCAAGGTCACATCGCGCGCACATTTCCAGCGGCCTACACAGATTTCATAGCAGGTTGAAGTCGGCCGAGGCTTGTATCCTTCCACGCCAAAATTCCGCACCTGGCGACCGGTGGAAAAGTTTAGAAGGACTTGCCTGAATAATGCTCTGAAAAGATGAGCTTAATCGTCGAGGCCACCAGCTCCACCACCCCCGAGGAGGATCTATACACGTAAGACGTTTTTCTCTTTCTCTGTGTTCAACCTCTTTGTTGAAAATTGGCATAGGTAATGGTCGAAAATGCGTAATCGATACCAGCTGTGCTCCGGTCGGCCTTGGGAGTTCCGTAACGCCGGAATTCGTAGCTGCTACGAGAGTTACACACAATTTTGTAATCGAATGGTTGTGTTAGCAGGGAAAATCAATGACGTCCTTGATTGTTGAAGGCTGTTCTGTTTTCTATTTGTTATTTTATAAACTGTTTAGCATCTGGAAGCCGGTTGTGTCTAGGCCGAGATAAGTCGCATTACTCTGTTCCGGGATTGTTGAAGTAGTAGAAAAAAATCTTATAGAGTTCTTTGACGATGGATGTTTCTACACGTGTAACGGAGAAAATAATGAAAATGTGTGTTGTTTTAATACAAAAATGATTTGTAAAATGTTTGGTTGCCTCTAGCATCTATATTTTACAGAAACAAACCCCTAACACTAATTTATGTCCTTGTATCAGAAAAAATATAAAAGACAAGATCTGCTTAAAAAAATAAAATTGATAGATTTACTGACAAACGAAATATCGGTAAAAAATTATAACAGTCACACATCTCTTACATCGTGTGTTTTAAAGCACTTGTGTTACTGACGTCAGACAATAAATTTGGAAAACAGGAATTGCAAATATAATAAATATATTTTATGACCCGGATATTAGACAAACATAAATGTCATCATATATATACCATTATATCGACGGGCTCGACGGCGCTGATGGTAGTGAACCTATCTGATGCGCCAAAGGTCATGGGTTTGATCCCCACCTAGAGTAAATATTTATATAATGATAACTTGTATTTATTATGTGTTTGGGTGTTTATATGTAATTAAGTATCACTAACCTAAGGGCTTTAAGCTATTTATCTCGGAGTCAGACCAACGTACGAGTTGTCGTGCGAATTCAATTCAAATATTTGTACCGGGTGCGGATCGAACCCACGACCTTTGAAGCTCAAGATAAGATCACTACCATCTGTACCAAGCTCGTCATACGAGAGGCAAAACAAGACGTTCGCTGATTAGTCTCGTTACGTTTTTCTCAGAACTTGAATATTGCTGCCACTTATATAAACTCAATTATGGGACGAGAAAACGAGAGATGATACAAGAATATTATTTATTAATCAAAACAAATATGTTTATTCCGATTGTGTGGTTCTGAAATGTTTGCTCTGTATAAAGTATCCATTCGTCCTCACATGTTTATCGATCACCATCCATTTTCCCCTTACCTTGAGATTATAGGTACAAAATATAGCTTATAATTTTTAATGATAATTTAAGCTTTTGTTAATAAAACCTTTTTTGTATACAATTATACAGTTTTTGAGTTTATTAGTTACAAACTCACTACAATACATCTAGCGTATTCACATTCCATTATAAGTGTTTATAATTTTAAAGTCTGAGTCAAATATGCTTTATTCATGTAAGCCTCTTTTAAATATTTTATCATTATCATCATCATCATCATGTCAGCCATAAGACGTCGACTGCTGGACATTGCCTCCCCAAGTAATCTTCAATAGGACCGGTACCGGTAGGATTAGTAAATTGAAGTGGCAGTGGGCAGAACCAATTGCCGATGGAGTCGTAAGGTTCTGGAATGGAGACTACGTACAGGCAAACGCGCTGGACATACGTCGCATACAACCGATCCCATTGGAGATTTTAATACTTGATTATAATAAATTAGTAGAAAGGTTGTCAATTCTGTTCATGTAATATATTTCCAAATTAACTATCCGGGGGTGATTAGGGATCGATACTGATACCAAAAATGCAATTAGTAAAATTGTTGTCTGTCTTGTTAGTCAATTAGTTTCACTTTGCTGATACTGCGCGAAGATTTCGTTTCAACCGCATTGATTTTACTTCAATACTGAGCTGTAAGTGTGGGCAAAGATTGGTTTACTTGCACGAAAGCAACTCCAGTGCCACTTACTATGCGTCGCTAGCATGCTGACCCAGCCAATTTAGGAGACCTTGGGGCATATATGCTAGCAGATCGGGATGTGAGCGCGCCTCACAACTCCGGCACCACCTCGGAAAGAGAGAGAATCGGCTTATCCGATGTCCGAATACGGGTGGTGATTGAAATTACAACTCAAGTACCTCTCTGGAAAAGAGGGAGTGTACTTTGGTCCACGTGGTACTACTCGTTAATAGAAATAGGCCCTCCATCTGGGCGACCTGCCGCATCTGGTGCTTGCACTGGTATTGGTCCCCGGCACGCCGCAAGGTGCCGTAGAAATGGTGGTTCCTTCCATTTATAACCGTAAAGTTGGTTATAGGTGAACGCCATAAACTGAATATATAGTTCTCTCCATTAGCATAATTTCGTACATTAGCACACTGTATACCCGGAAATATCAAAATTACTTTGTATAATGCCTTGGTGAAATCACACTTAAACTATCTTATCGAGATTTGGGGCTCAGCTGCTCCAACAAGCCTTAATCCACTGCAGAGATCTGAAAATAAAGTCATTAAAGCCTTATTTCAATATCCCATCCACACACCAACTATTCATATATATGAAAAAACTAAAATACATGCATGTTAAAAAATTGTTACAAATTCTGTCCAAAGTAATATAAGACTGTTTTTAAAAGACAAACCCCACAATCTCCGAACTAGAAATAAAGTCCAACTATCAGCACCAAGAACTCTTTATGGAAAGAAGACTGTAATGTTTGGAGGAGCACAGCTGTTCAATGAGCTGCCTAACAACCTAAAGGAGTGTGAGAGTATAAATATGTTTCGGAATAGGCTGAAATTGTATTTGTCGAGTGTGTGTTGTGAATTGTAGGAGTCGAGTACCGGCTAATTTGTATATTATTTGTAATAACTGTAATATCTCATCGTAAATGAATGTAGATTCGTATGAGAATAAAGATCTTTAAACAGAGAGAAGGGTTTGCGTCGGTCGTCTAAATAACATCAAGTCACAAGGTTAGCAACGCGCAGAATATTTAACTCTTTTATTTAAATACGAGAATGACTGATACAAAAGACTACTAATTATAGTAGCATTTTTGTATCTTTATAGACATCAGAAATCACGTAGAAATTCTTTTAAATTATTATGAACCATTGAACCCAATAACAGTCGTCACCCATTAATAAATATTGTACGCCCGCGAGGCACAACACGGATGACACTTACATGTACTATTTCTTAACAACCTTATATATAACCTTTATTGACAATAGAGATTTTATTGTATGATCACGTGGACTATATACTTGTTTGTCGACCTGGTCTATTAACAAAAAGAACATGATTACATCCATGTTACGTAACCTTGACAAAGTAAATAATTCTCGAACTAATTCTGTGGGAGTAGTCCTGAGTGCCCGGCCGACCTCCTCACGGGGGGGTTTCTATATTAGTAATTGTGTACACGGCCTTGCGTCTGCGATAGTCTGTGTTTACATAAACAATAAGGTCTTAGTATTATTTACTTCGTTCAGATTTGTTGTGGCGTAATGATCACCTTAGTTACGATAACGACAGAATTATATAGTCTACTCATTTTACAGTGCTGTCTAACATTGTACGAGTTTTATCAATACATATAAATAAATTCGTATTTTTGAAATATTCGTCTTTCTGTTCGTTTGAGGTAATCTCTGGAACGGCTGAATGGATTTCGATGATACTTTCACTGGCAAATAGCTCATATAACACAGAGTAAGTTAAGCTATGTAACATCATGTTACGGGTAATGGGAGCGGAGTATCACACGCACATCTAGTCAACTATATAATAGAACATCTAAAAATATACTTATATTTCTTAATAAACGAAATCTGTTGTGGAACTGTCATTTTGATTAAATCTATTAAGAACTAGCTGTCCCGGAAAACATTGTAAATATTATATAAAATTAATACATTTAATACACAACCTTTACACGAAACAGAATATATATATATATATATATATATATATATAGTGGTGCAGACAATATATATACAAAATAAACGTTACATACATATTTGTATAAAAATAGATAGTAGCCGGTTCTCAGACCTACTGAATATGCATATATCATTTCATAAAAATCGGTCTAGGCGTTTTAAAGGACTATGGTGACTAACATTGTGACATGAGAATCTATATATATATTAAAGGAGAAGCTGACTGACATACCAACGCAGGGCCTAAACAATAATAAACAATAAGGGTCCAGAGACTTGAAATTTTGCATAAGGGTTCCTGTTATGACGCAAGGGAGCACGAAGAAGAAAGAATTTTTGAAAATTCACCCTCTTTAAAGAGTGGAACGGTAGTGCAAAGTTAGTATGAAACTTTATAAATTTTGAAGAAAGAATTCGAATTATTCAAAAAGCATCCCTTAGTGGGGTAAATGTTTAACATGAGGTAGACCTCACACACAAAGTCGTCTGCATTGGTACTTCACTCTTACTTATATATATATTTTTCCGGTCTGAAGGGTGAGAGAAGCAGTGAAATTACTGGATAATGTGGCATAATATCTACATAATCCTTGTGATAACAAGCGTGTATCATTTGCAGTGATGTTGACTATCACGCGGACTGTAGGCTTGGTAGGCGACCTGGTTGAACAAAAAGGGTGGGAAAAAGTTCCCAGTTTTATATATACGACATCCCCAATAATGACGTTAGTAGAGATTTGGTCGTCTGAACATCAAAGCTTGCTATGAAAGATGTTTTGAAACTTATTTTATTTAGCTTACCTTAAGGTCTTGATATCTCATGCATAGGGAACTGTTGTTGTCCCGACGAGAAAGTTAAAAATAAGTTGGCACTAGCCTCAATAAATACAAAAGCAACAGCTTCACAAAGAAAATAAAGTAAGCAATTTCAATTATTTACTCTGTGGTATATAAAAACAGACAACCATTAAGAGAAAGTACAATCAATTACAGATAACAATACATTACAGATAACGATACATTGTATACTCGATCTTGACATTCATATAGACAATATCATCAGTAATGCTTTTAAAATAAATGTTTTTGTCAAAAGATCCTCTGCCAAATTCAGACACTCGTATACACTAAAATGTCTATATACATACATCACGACTGTGTCTCATCGGGTAGGCACACACAATGGACCTTCATTTGTTACGATCTTGGCATACCTCTCTCGCTTCTCTTACTAGCATTAGTCCTTTCATACACGCTCGTTCATTGTTGGTACTTCTGACCTGGCCCTTCTTTAATACCTCGTATACCTGGTTTAGGTATATTCGCCTCGGTCATCCTATACCAACCCTTCCATTCACTTCTGCTCTATATATTTATGCAGTCAATCTACTTTCACCCATTCTTTCATCATGTCGAAACCACCTCTTTTACACCATTGATCTCTTATAAATATATTTATTTTATATATCTATTTAAATCTTTAATAAGGCCCCAAATTGATTACACAGTTGCTATATTATATAAAAAATATAAGGCGAGTTTGGAAAGAGCACAGAAAATGATTTTCAGAGGCGATCTTAAAAATCATAAACTGTTTGACTTGATATCAAAACGGTTACAACTGGAAGCAGTGTTGCTTTACGTCCATTGTACAAGTCTACAAACAAGCAGACAGTCCTCGTGAAAGAAAACGTAACAGCAGTATATCTCTAGCGCGTTCCTAAGCATGTGACTTGAATGATTTTATGTCACAATACCCAGTAATTTTACTGCCTCTCTTGCCCTTCAAAACAGAATACTGCTATATTTTTTCGTACTACATCTCATACATTGACCCTACTCCGTGTTAAGTCGCTTAAAGCACTTGTGTTACGGACATCAGACAACAGAGGAATCATAAACTTAGGAAATACAATTATCATCATATAAATATTTGTGATATTAGAATCGCTATCATATGCGTCATCGGGCCCATCGAGTTATAGATATAAAATATTTCTCAAGAGCGTATTCTTGTGTAGACCATCTTCTGCGGTGTCCCGAACATCCATAGACTACAATGACGCGCAACCATCTCGAGGATCATCATAACAAGAAATGATTAGACTACTCGATGACATAAAAGTAGAAAGTTCCGAATTGAGTTGCGAACCAACCCGCCTCGCCGGCGCGAGGTCGCCCACTGCGAGGAACCCTGCTCGATGGGCAGTTGTGTCCAAACAAAGTAGGTAGTTCCAAGGTGAGAGCAGGTACAGGTGTGTCCTTGTAATTTGTTATACAAAGGGCATTATTTAGAACTTTGAATACATATAATTCCGTTGGAGGTCCACAGTATGGCTTTAGTACTTAGTGTTATTGAGATCGGTTGGGTAATTGTTTGTTTTGTTCTAACCTCGTCTACAGTGGAGTTTTACTTCCAAAGAACATGGGCCACTTGCCATACATTGTACGGCCCACTAAACGAAGTTCAGTGACAGTAATGAAATTAAGTTTTAATAAAAGACTATATGTCCCTTTTATTATAAACAAATTAAAATTAATATTGTTTATGGGAATGAAGAGATATTTAAAAAATAAAATAAGAATTTTAGGTTAAATCACATGGTTTTGCTGTCAATGCAGGGACTCACATCTAACTAACAGCATCATCAACTTATTATTAACTAATTTACGGATTAAAATAGGAAAGTATAAAAATAGGTATTTACATTAATTTTAAAATCCATTTATCAAATTTGTTAATATATTTTGCTAGATTTTTCGAATATAACATTATTTTTAGAAGATTTAATGTGAATTGTTTAAAATGTAAGTATATTTTATCTATGGTAACTCCTTTAATGTTATCAATGTAGCTTAGTCATGCTAATTTCTTTCAATTTATAATTAAATCTTTTTATAATTATTATATTAAATTAAAAAATAAGCATGTAAATACGAAATGTTTTTTTCTATTGATATTTCATTAATATCCTTTAGAGTACGAGTAGCTGGGCCGAAAATGGCAGATGTCCTTTAATACATTCGTACGGTGGGCAACAACCTACCCAAATACATCAAATTTTTACAGTCAATTTTGAACTCAATGTTTTACAGTTATAGATTAATATTGATTGCGAAGTTTTGACAAATTTGGGTAGGTTTATCTGTTGCTATGTATTAAGTACACTCCTCAAGAATCATACGGATAATTACAAAAATACAAATGCCAAACCATTTTATTTCCTGTGAAATAAAATTGGACAAGGTTGAAGAATATAAAAAGGAACAAGAATTAGATTTATAAATTTAATGTATTGTCTAAATGTATTATGATTAATTATTTGTTTATTTAATTTAATTTATTATTTTATTGGTACTGCTTACAAATCAAAATTTACTCTTTGAAACGACAAAATGTACAGTATTACATTTTGTGCCGCGCACTTTGACTTATATTTGACGGGTCCGATGGCGCAGACGGTAGTGATCCAGTCTTGTGCGTCAAAGGTCGCGGGTTCGATCCCCACCCAAGAAAAGTTTTAATATATTGATATTTAAGTTTGTTCTTTGTCTGGATGTTAAATATATGTGTTTGAGTAGTTTATTTGTGAGACCTCTGTTGTCTGATGTCTGCATCACGAGTGCTTTAAGCGAATTATCACGTAATCAGGTCAATGTATGAGATGTTGTGGAAATTTATTTGTTATTATTATAGTAGGTATAATTATTTTACTTATCAATTTTAATTGTGCGTTTCAATTA
The DNA here is from genome assembly GCA_020976665.1 of Heortia vitessoides. Classification (NCBI taxonomy): domain Eukaryota; kingdom Metazoa; phylum Arthropoda; class Insecta; order Lepidoptera; family Crambidae; genus Heortia; species Heortia vitessoides. The sequence continues at coordinate 23,508,069 of JACJUM010003259.1, read as the reverse complement.
TATTTTTATGCAACGTTAAGAGTTACGTTCTAATTTGTATTTTTTTATTATCTTTGTTAAAGATTTTCATTACTGTTTTTTTGGTTATATGTTTTTTTTTGTAACTTTTTACGACTATTGGCGCACTAGAAAGGATGCAAAATATCTTAAAGAATCAATGCATTATGTTCTTCTATGTTCATGCATTTAAATTTGTAGTATCTTTAAAAATATACAATTAAAATATATTTTGTATACGGGCAGGCATTAATAGGTACAGATATTTAACTTGTAAGCATGGTAATTAAAACGACCATGAGACAATATTGAAATATATAATATATATATATATATATATATATTATATATTATATATTATATATATATATATATATTTTAAAGCTTCACTACACTACGTTGGCTTTGGTATTTGTAGGTGGCAACAAAAAATATTGATATTCAGGAGATTTATTCGAGCAAGTGCCACATGGGAAAAGCACTCGTTCTTTATCGATCGGTCGATACAAACCATCGAATGAATTTGTCTCTGGGATATGTTTATTGTGAGGGCAAACGATATATTTTTAGGGAACTGTAGTATGCTAAAACATATGGGCAAATGCGTTGGTATCACTTGGAATGTACGAGCTGGCCGGCCGCGGGGTTCGTCATGATGGTTGCTACAATCCGTTATTTTTTTATCAACAGTCCTGCACCGTTACACATATTCATCATACCAGCCATTAAAAGTCCACTGTTGCACATAGGCCTCCCCAAGAAAGGGGGTATGTTGCCCATAATTGCCACGCTAGGTAAGCGTGTTGGCAATCGCAGAGCTCAGCATTCGCGACGGGGAAGTTGCTGCCCATACCCGCCCTGTACATTTGAGTTAACTTTTTTGCATGGATATACCGCCATCTGTCTGTTCTGGTACCTCAGTCGCCTCTTACGACACCTGGTACAGGGGAAGGTACTATTCTACTCTGCCGGCACCTCACGGCGTACACATATTGAGAGGGCTTCAATTTCTTAAGTATAAGTTCTTAGCTCCCAGCAAGTCGCTACGAGCGCTCGGCGCTTGATTCTCGATCTCGCATTAAAAAAAAATGCAAGATCGTCGCAAGGAAAAGAAAAGAAAAAAAATACATTGTGAGTTATCCATGTACTGTAGTACAATATTTTGATCTAGCCATCAGTCAACGTTTGCTAAGTCAGCGCAAGGAAATGTGTTTATTTACGACATTAAATTAGTAACCTCTAAAATTAGCATTGTTTCTCTACTATATTATGCATGTATTAAACACAGAAAAACCTTCCTTTTAATCACAGTATCTATTAAAAACCTAACCTTTAAAATTCGTTGCGAAGTTATAAACATATAAGGATACCGTGAGGTACCGGCAGAGTAGAATAGTACCTACCCATTTATCAGGTCTCAGAAAAGGCGACAAAGGTACCAGAACCGATAAGTGACGGAAGATCCACCCAAAATAGAGTAGCTTAAATGCAACAGGGTGGGGTCTGTTCATATCGAGGCCTAAGTTCAGCAGTAGACGTTTTTATGGCTACCATGATGATGATGATGATGGAGGAGTCATAGGGACAGATAGAGAGCGCAAAACGACTTTGTCTTACACTAGAGATCCATCTATAGAATTGTATTGTATGCCAAACACATATTCCGTTTGCTCGTCTTTCCTCACCTTGAAGCGATGAAATAAAATGCAGATGACATCATGTGCATTTATTTAGTTCCTTCTTCAGCAAGATTTCAACGAGAAAAAACCCAGAGCCTCAATAATGGTTCTATATACGTGCAAATCGTCTTTTGTCACAGATCGGACCATAGACATGTCGTAGTGTATTTTTTTTTCACCTGCTAGTTTTCTCTATTATCGCAGAGCGACGTGTGGCAAATAGTGTTTGCGGGCAGAGATACCCTTGAGGGTGGGGGTGTAGAATGGGGGAGGGGAGGGGAGGTATGCAAATATAGCGCCTGTCAGCTGATCCAATATGTAACGTGTAATCTTGAGTGAAGTTATTAGTTTCTGCACGACTTTGAAATATATCTTTCTTATTAATATTGCTGTTGTGAGACTTTAATAAAATAATAATAATATTTACTCAATAATCCAGATATCACCATATCAGGCATAAAACGTCCACTGCTGGACATAGGCCTCTTCAAGTAATCTCCATAAGGACCGGTTGTATGCGGCATGTGTCCAGCGCGATCTTGCGGTTTTAGTCAGATCGTCTGTCCCATCTTGTGGTTGCTAGTAATAAATAAGTAATTTTATTGAAGTTTCTAGCTATTTAAGATGAATTCGTAACGTAGGTAAATTTATTTATTTAAGGTATTTAATTTCCGTATCTTTCGAAAGTTGTAATTTTTTTTATATGTATTATATTGTAAATCTTTTCTATCTATCTTTTCTTTTAATATGAAATCTAATCTTAAAATATGGAATAATATCTCGGAAAAGGATTTTGTTTCATTTGCCAGTAGCAGTTAGTTAACATTTATAACCTATGCGTTTATCGTCCTCTGCTCGTTTTTTTCAAATATCTCATGTTCAAAAACGATTGGGTTATTACACGAATCAATACAATTTGGTTGCCGATATAATTTGCCAAAATAAGGTCAGGTTCCATGTTCTTAATCAGTGCAAAACAACTTTAACTTTCTATCGATCGGATACGTAACTCAGAACAAGGTGTCCGGGGGACAAAGTAATTTCATATATAAACCTTTTGAACTACTCTATTTATTTGAAAAAAAAAACTATCCGTTGTGTGTTTTAAAGATCTAAGCATACACAGGAAAAGATAGACAGCGGAAAGTGGCTTTATTTTACACAAATGACCCTGATGACCCGATGTACATTAGGCCTACCTTATACTAGTCTGCCGGCACCAGACGGGTCCCAAAACTAAGTTATATGCAGGTTCATTATCGAGCCACCAGAAAAGAACCTACTAGAAACACTGGTAGCGATAAAGGTTCCATTAATATTAAATAGTTAGTGTTAATGGAACCCCTACCGGTGTCGGCGCTAACACACCGTTGTCTTAAAGCTAAGTTAGAACAATTCAATCCCAGGCAGTTTTATTATTAATATAATCTTTGAAACAATAATAAGCTTACTCTTAACGTATTTTTAGTTTTATACTATATAAAAATTGCTGTAAGGTACCGGTAGTACCGGTAGTAAAATAATACCTCCCCCTGTACCAAGTGTCGCAAGTGGCGACTAAGGTACAAGAACGGACAGATGGCGGTATATCCTTCCGATACAGTGTATCTCAAATGCACAGGGCGGGCTTAGGCAGCAGCATCCCCGTCGCAAAAGCTGTGATCTGCGATTGCCAACACGCTTACCCAGCTTGGCAATTATGGGCAAAATTCCCCGTTCTTGCGGAGGTCTATGTATATCCAGTAGTTGGCTCCCAATGGCTGATTTGATGAATATAAATGGAAATATTTTTTAATAATCGAATTTTCATCCATGAATGTGCTAAGAAGATTTGCGTTGACGTATTTTTTTTCTTTTGCAGGTTTAAAGAAGAACCATGCTCGCCAGGTCCCAGCAGTTCGCCAGGTAAGAATTACAGGCAACGCTACCACCTCGAAAATTTTGTAAATATGGCTGTATGTTTGTTATTCTATCACACTAAAACGGCATAAATTTGGCACAATGGTAAGTATTAGTCTGAAGTAACTTTTTATCCCGAAAACTCAACCGAAACTTTTATACCGAAAGGGTCTAAGGGTCACGTGTTTATTGCAATCATTAACGATTATTTAAAAAGTTCTTAGTAAAATTACAGTTTCTAGTTGCCGCAGTCATCATCTCTAGAAGTGCAATATATCACGATTAAGTACCAGAAAAGGATGATACCAAGCTAAGTTTCGTTTTTATTTCATTATCAGCGTTAACATCATCATTATAATCATCAACATAATCAGCATCATTATTTACCACTGCTGGACATAGACCTCCCCAAGTTGATTCTCAATAGGACCGGTTGTATGCGGCCTGTGTCCACCGCGATCCTGCGGTTTTAATCAGATCGTCCATCTGTTTTGTTGGTGGACGTCCTACGCTGCGCTTGCCGGTGCCGGTTCCATTGCAGCACCTTACGACTTAATTGTCCATCGGTTCTGCGTGATAAGTGCGCTGCCCATTCCTTCTGTAACTTGCTAATACACTGGGCTAACGGGGCAAAACCAGGCAATGTAACTTTGGCTCTTTTACGGATCTCCTTATTTCTGATTCGATTGCGCAAAGAGACTCCCAGCAGCAGCTCTCGCTATAGCTTGTTGGGCTATTTAGAATTGGCTAATAAGGCTAATAGTTAGAGACCACGTTTCACTAATATATGCCATCGCTGGTAATTCACATTGGTCGAAGACTTTCGACTTGAGATACTGAGGTATGTCAGTTATCCGAACGCTGCCCAGCCGAGTAGGATTCGATTATCTTATTATTAATTGAATTATCTGTCCTAGGTATACATACGAGTCAACAATAGAGGGGGGGGGGGTACAACATGAGCATTACAGATTACTTTAGTCTTCTCTATGTTCATTCTGAGACCAACCTGTTGTGAAACTGGTCTCCGGGCATCGTGCTTAAATTCTTCCATAACGATTCTGCCATAACGACTTGACGTGACATTTGTTTTTTTTTTATTGTGAGATTTGATAACTGTAAATATGATAGGTATGGGTCGCCCCATACCTGATACCAGTCACCTGCCTCATTTCGTATTTGAGGTATGTATCTTTGACTGCTTAGCTAAAAAGTTGTCGTAAAGTCGGAGCTTTGACAAACAAATATGAAGACGTTATAAACGTTAAAAACTGAATAAATATCATCATTATTAAATTAAAATTAAAATCATTGTCTATAATTACTCGGTACATGATTGAAGGTGATATTTAGTTTATTTACCGCCATCTATGACGGTCATAACGAACTAAATGTTTGTTATTTCTGGTTATAAGCTACACTCGCGCTACACTCGATCCCTGTAAAATGTTGGAAATTTTTCTGAACTTAATGTTGAATTTACAACTGAAATAAATTAATCGTTTAAAATAATCAGAACACTTATGTTAAGTCAGAACACTTATGTTTAATTTAATCTAAGTTACATTAAAAATTAAGACATTATCAACTCAGATGCTACCGGTTTGAAGAACGCCTAAATTTTGTATTAGCAGACGCCAGAGGTCTTGCTTTGTGAAGTAAATCAGGTACTGCGTCGTTCTACCCGTGCCTACAAGATGGCGCTCTACTCAATTAGTAGCTCGAACCACGAAACAATCTGAAAAGTTGTCTGTTAGATATTAAATACTTTATTGGCAGCAATATAACTGGATTTCTGGTATTATTATTTAATTATAATGGAGTGTGACTTATAATTACTAGCAAGAAAGTCTATGTAGTAAAACTTAAGCCGGAGCCTGGCTGGCATTTATATAGATAAGAGAAAGTAATTTAACGATAGTGGAAGGTAAATTGGTGATTGATATAAATTTCACTTTAGACATTTTATAACATTCATAAAATATATGAATAGTAATTGAAATAATAACAGTAAGTGGTGTATTAATATTTCCGTATGAAAATAATTTACTTTTACATTTCGAAGTGGTTCGTTATAAGAATTTTTGGTTAAACTATTATTTGTGACAACAGTTTGCTATAATTTGACTTATAAGTAGGTACTGTTACTTTTAAATACAGCTTAATTATAATGACAGACGTGAATTTAGGAGTGCACGAGTTATTTTTATTAACATATATGGTATTTGTCAGTTTAAATAACTGATCATTTTTTATATTATTATTTCGCTTTATACATACTACTATAACTAATTGTGTCCGCGACATCGTTCGCGGTCTTACTTTATTTTTGCGTAAATTCAATGTTTACGCAGCGAAAACAAAATTTTCGCCCCTCTTTGATTGATTATCCGCTCCAAATAGTCTCAGTGCTATGTTATACAGCATAAGTTACTCCATAAAATATATAAACCATCTGCCTGTGCAAGTCCCATCAAAATCGGTCCAGCCGTTTCAGAGATTACCTCTAACAAACAGACAGACAAAAGTTTAAAAATATGTTATTTTGTTATATGCACCGTTTATATGTCCATATGCAGTTAGTAAAAAGCAGTTATTTTAATATTACAGGTAGACACACCAATTTCAATTTGTACATGACTGACTGACAGACAGACGTTGTCCTGTCTTGACGACTATTTAATTCCGAAGTTTATTATTCTATCATAACTATACCGATTAAAATAATACACATTTTATTTAATAAAATTTTGTTGATAAAAATTACGTATATTTATTTTAATGCTTTATGGTATACAACATTCTGAGTTAATTTCTTTTGCGGGTTTAAAAAGAGTTTTAGGCAACATACCCTTTTTTAATGTAACATTATGGCGTTTGTCATAAAATTGACAGAATGCGTGTTCATATGGTTGTTAAGTAATCTTAATTTTTATAATTTTACTCGCATCTATTTATTGTTTTTCTTTTTTAATAAGAACCATCACCTGACAGTAACAAACAACAAAAAAGTGTGTTTTTCTGATTTTGGTTCGATATATTTTTTGATGATCTAAATCTTTATATTTTCTCAATATACTTCGAAATAAAAATAGTTGACGTACTGTAAGAACAGATAATTCTTTATAAAGAAGAGAAGTGCTGTATTTATGCGGACTTCCCAATAAAACATCCGATTGGTCCAGCATAAGGTTCTAAAAAAACATTCCTTTTTAAACATTAGTGGAGATGGATAATTCTCCAAGACTTACAAACCATTGTTTTCTCCCGGTGCGATGTCTCGGTGTGCACACGCAGCCATTATACATAATTGCGCAGGCGCGTAAAAAAGCGCCGGCTGCGCGTTGGTCACAGAAAAACGCCCGCGCATCGCTTGTAGCTCAAATACTATGAAATGGTAAGTTATTCTTTCATCGGATTGTACTCCAGCCGTTGCTATATGTATTGTGTACATGTCTGTCCGTTTGTTAGGCATCCTCGGCTTTACCAGTTCAGGCAGTGGCTATGAATCTCCGATGATCATGGCAAGCCTCTATCGCTTCTTTTACTTGCGTTAGTCCTTACATGCGTGTTCGATACTTCTAACATGGCCTTTTTTTATTTCCACATCTACCTGGTACTTCTATGTGCGCCTAGGTCGTTCTATACCAACTTTTGCATTCACTTTTGTTCTATACATTTGTGCAGTTGGTGGGTACTTTAATCCATCCTTTCTACATGTCCAAGCCATCTTAACATTACTTTCTCTATCGTTGTATCCATTTTTAATTAACGTTGCATGCATGCTTCACGCCACTTGATACGATTGGCATACCTTTCTTGCTTCTCTTACTCGCGTTAGTCCTTAGCTCGTTTATTCTTGGTATATCTGTCCTGGCCTTTCTACCTGGTTAAGATATGTTCGTCTCGGCCGTCCTATACCAACTCTTCCATTCACTTCCGCTCTATATATTTGTCCAGTGAATTTACTTTTCTCCGTCCTTTCTACATGACCATATCCTCTCAATATTCCTTTCTCTATTGTTGTCACAACCTCATCTTTTACACCACATCGATCTCTTTTTTTGATCTCTAATTTATTTATATATTTATTTTTAAATAAATTATAGCGATTGTTGGAAAACATACTTTACGCATCGACGGTACAATGCACCATAGGGAATGGTTCGTCTAATCGCGTGATCGAACCTGGGACTTCGGGGTGCGTGTGCTGAGCGCTGCAGCAAAGCTCTATTTCTATGGCATTGAATTAATTATACCCGTTCGGTAATTTATTTTCAAAAGCCGATTTGCGAAAGCAAAAGAAATTTGGTTATACGGATTTTTAAAAAATTTAAAATCATCATTATCAGCAGGTCTAAAACTTATATATAAAAGAAAATAGGTATATAATCATGGGCAGACGAAGTCGGAAGTGGAGAAAGTAAATAAAGTATTTTTTTGCTTATTGTGTTCAGTTTTATGCAAATTTAGAGATCTTATGCCTGTGTCATTTACCATAGAGTCTGCATGATGGTGAGCGTCACCGCAGCCTATACACGCTCGCGATATCATAAGGGTATCATTATCGCGTTCCCAACCTTGCTATTTGGCGGTAGAAAAAGGTGATAATGAGGGACCAATGCAGGCGACTTTTGTATGGGGTCTACCTCAGAGATGGTTTATATCGTATAATTTATAGTCGTATTTTTCATGGTAAACAAAGGTATGCAGTTATGACAGATCAACGTCTGTTGGTTAGTTATATATACAGAATTATAAACAAAATACCCCAATGATTATTCCAGTTGGATATCTCTCGTATGACCTATGACCTAGACATCCACTACCTCACACCTGATCAGGAAACTATATATCTCACATACATTGACATCTCATACATTAACCTGACTTCGTGGTAAGTCACTTTAAGCACTTGTGTTACAGACACTAGATAACAGAGAAATCACAAATATATTACTTAAATACATATTTATTTTAACAACCAAACAAACATATATCATCATATAAATATTTGTCTTGGGTGGGGATCGAACCCACGACCCTTGGCGCATAAGATAGGATCACTACCATCTGCGCCATCCGCCCATCTATATATTCATTCACATATTTATTTATTTGGCTAACCAACATCTTATTACATAGCTTTAATCACTAGCTTTAAGACAATGGTTTGTTAGTGCCGAAACTGGTAGGGGTTTTATTGGCGCCGAAACTGGTAGGGGTTTTATTGGCGCCAACTACTGCATAGGTGGTGTTGGTAGAACCTTTATCGCCACCAGTTTTCTTACAGGTTCTATTCTGGTGGGTCGCGTAACGAATCTGCAGTAAACTTAGTTTTAAGACCCATCTGGTGCCGGCAGAGTAGTTTAAGGCCTAATGAATTACCCCTGTGTTAGACTTTTATGATCCCTCGGGTCATCAGGGTCGTCTGTATTGTATATGCATAAAAATACTTCCTTGTTAAAAATATTAATGCTGTTATTAATACTTATTTTAATGTTATATTATTGACGATTAATTTTATTAATGGTACACTGCGTACAATTACAATGTAGGCTTAAAATAAACGCTGATTGTAATAGAAACTTAATGCTAGCTCTGCAAACCGATAAGGGCGCGAAACGGAAAACAATAATATGTTTGTATTTGTAACTACTTGAAAAATACTTTACAAAGAAAAACATCCACAAAAATTGTATCATCACTGCACACGAGTGGTTTGTGTCGTGTCGGAAGGGCTGGATTGTAATAATAATATACTCTTTACTGTACACAAAGAAAAACAACACAAGAATATCACAAAAACATGGAACAGTAGGTACAAGAGGCGGCCTTATCGCTAAATGCAATTTCTTACAGGCAACCTTTGGATATAAATAATGTTAGAGGTGAATTTAGTACAACAAACAAACATTCATACATATAAACATATACATACGTATACACACATATATACATATACATTAATATACACATACTCAAATACATATATAAGATATTGTACCTCTTTTTATACCGGATGTCGTAAGGAACGACTAAGGTACCGGAACTGACAGATGGCGGTATATCCAACCAAAACAATGTAGCTTTAATGCAAAGAGCAGCTATGGACTGCATCCCCTTCGCGAAGTTGTGCTCTGCGATTGCCGCCTCGCTTGCCCAGCGCGGCAATTATGGCCAACATCTTTCCTTTGTTGGGAAGAATTATGTTCAGCAGTGGACGTCCAACGCCTGGTTTGATAATGATGACATGAAACAAAGCATCGCTTATAAATGCGCAACGGATTTTGAGGCGAATGTCTTCCTCTACTTCTACTTTTAAAAGGAATATTGCAAAAATTTTTCAGCCTTCACATAGAATATCACAATTGGCTAAAGAGTGTAATAATAATTTATTTATTCGGTTGCATTCTTTATAATTATCTACGACTTGTTTGATAAACAATAATAATTAATAACAAAATAACTTAAATAAAACATATTGTGTACACATCTCCTAGGTTACCGTCTAGTTAATATTATATTCAATTATAAATATTAGTATGTATGACAGTAACATGTAAGTGCACCTCTACTTAATAAATTAATTGATAGAGTGATTTAAGAGGAAGATTTATATATATATATATATAGCACATGCATAATCAAGCAAAGAAACACTGATAATTTTAGAGTTTTCTAATGTAATCTCATAAATAAATTTCATATTAAATTTAAAATAAATAAATTCCCACAACATCTCATACATTACCTGACTGCGTGGTAAGTCGCTTAAACGCGTGTTATGGACGCCAGACAACAAGGGAATCATGAATATACTAGTTAAATATATAAATTTAACATCCATACACAGAGAAAACACAAATATCATCATATAAATATTTGCTCTGGGTGGGAATCGAACCAAGTTGTTTAGCGCACAAGATAGTTTTAACAGAAGATATTTTACACGTTTTTCTTAACTTTCAAAGAAGAACACCTGTACTGAATTTTATACGAATAACTTTAAAAACTGCATAGTTTTTTACTAGCTTTGTACCTAGCATTTTACCCCCTCAAGGGACGATTTTCGTAAAATCATTTTACACGTGATACAGGACTTACAATCAGGAACCTTTATTCTGAATTTAATTCGAACAACTCCAGAAACAACAAGGTTTCATACTAACTTTGTACACCCATTTTACTCCTTTAGGGGGTACATTTTCAGAAACCCTTTCTTAGTGCTCCTCTTAATTATAAAGAACCCAAACAAATGCAACATTTCAAGTTTCTAACCCCGCGTTAATATTTTCCTTTTATATATATAGATAGCATGTCGAAAATTTTCCCTACGCAATGTATATAAATAAAAATATGTTTTTCTTCGCCCGGAAGTGCAAATATGCATGTAAATAACTAAATGTGAAATACTGTATAAGGTATTATCAGATTCTGTCTGTCGGCCATTTGCAGTGTTTCATGTTACATTGACGTTGGAATATAATGCGGCCAAGTGCAAGGAAACACTTCGAGCAGCACATTTGTTGCTATCTATCATTTTATTTATTTATTTCTGTATAAAATATTATTATATTAAATACATCATCAATTCAGAATCCAATAACAGGTTTTACTAAATATAATAATAATATTGGCAGTTATCGGTTGTAAAAAAGTTAAAAATAGAAGTAATAATACTTATATTAGGCAATTATAATATTTATTCAATCTAATTAAATGCAATAACAATTTCAATACCTTTTATTGGGTAAGCGTGACTTACGTCATATCTCACGGGCCTAATTGCGTAATCGGTAACATTTCATACTCTATCAAATCAAATCAAATTCAAATTAGATTAAATCTGTATTTTTATTATAACAACTCACATTTGCACTGTCGTGTACTCGGCGGTCTAGAATAGTACCTCCCCCTGTATCAGGTGTCGTAAGATGCAATCGATTTACTGGAGTCGACAGATAAAAATTAAAACAAATAAATTCCCTCGACATCACATACATTGATTGATTCCGTGATAAGTCGCTTAAAGCACTTGTGTAACGAACATCAGGCAACAGAGAAACCACAAATAGACTACTTAAATACCTATATTTAACACCCAGACACAGAAAAAACAAAAATAGTTATGTAAATATTTGGCCAGGGTGGGGATCGAACCTGTGACCTTCGGCGCACAAGACAGGATCATTGTCATCTGCGCCATTGGGGCCGTCTCCAATGGCGGTATGTCCGCCCTAAACAGCGAATATTTACTGATGATGAAATGATCTAGGATGAGCGGTAGCATCTCCATCGTCAAGCTACGCTCTTCGATTGCTTATACGCCTGCCCAGCTCGGCAAATCCAGTCTATGGACATATGCCCATTGGCTGTGGACTTCCAATAGCTGATATGATAAAGCCAGGGCAGGTAGCCAGTTAAAGATAGAAAAGGTATACTACAGAACACGAACGAAAGTCGACTCTAACGAGGTATTATAGACTAAGTCTATTGCTTCTAGGTATTATATTATTTTATCATCATCATCACATCAGCCATTTAATATACCGCCATCTTTCAGTTCTTGTATCTAAGTCGCCTCTTACGACACCTAGTGCAGTGGGAGGTACTATTCTATTCTGCCGATACCTAACGGCTAGGCTTATATTATTTAGTACTTACCAATTGATTGCTTTGTAAACTAGGTAATGACTGCACCCTTAACGTCTAGTGTTCAATTATTCGTGAAACACTGAAGTCGATGGAAAATGATAGCTAATAAACACACACCCCGGCCCTTATAAAGGAAAATGCATTTTTCACACATTAAATATGTGTTCTTTGTTTGTGCACCTTAAGCTTGACTAGTGCTGTTCCGGATATCCGTAAACATATTCGATGATATACATCTGTAATTGTGTATTATTTTCCAACGGGCTCGATAGCGTAGATGGTAGTGATCGAGATTTTGCGAGTCAATGGTGTTTTCGACCCCCACCTAGAACAAATTTTTATATGATGATATTTGACCATGCCAACCAACAAGCATACAGTCCGCGTGATGGTAACCGTCACTGCAGCCTATACACGCTCGTAGTATCACAAGGATATCACTAACGCGTTGCAAGCATTGTGACTAGAGGATCTTATGCCACATTACCCTGTAATTTCACTGCCCTTCTCACCTTTCAGACCGGAACATAGCATTATAGCTATATATATATATATTACTCAAATACATATAATTAACACCCAGACACAGAACAAACAAACACAAATATCATCATATAAATATTTGCTCAGCCGAGAGGTTCCGGCAGAGTAGAATGTACTCACTCTGTACCAGATGTCGTCGAAAGCTGCGCTCTGCGATTGTCAACACGCTTGCCTAGCGTGGCAATTATGGGTCACGTAGCAAATAAATTCACACTTTCTTGGGGAGGCCTATCTCCAGCAGTCTTCCAAAAGCTGTCTTAATGATGATGATGAAATATTTGCTCTGGGTGGGAATTGAACCCATGACTCTTGGTGCTCAAGATAGGATCTCCATCATCGGCGCCATCGAGTCCGTCAAATGCATATATTTAGACAATATGGAATAATTGTTATTTGTAGGAAACATTTCGTCATAATAAAAACGAGAATCAAAGACTTATTAATTCAACATCCCTATATAAGTCTCACTCTAACCCTACAGTTAAAATTAGGTACTATTTATTACCACCATGCGACACGGCTCCCTATTTCACAGTAAACATAACTAACTTGTACAAACAACTTGTAATTGATTACTGTTCCATTCAGAAATAAACTAAAAACATGCGAGTTTTCAAACGAGAACCAAAAGTGAGTTGACATTTTTTTCAACAACTTACGTGCGTGCGGTTTGTTTCAATTTGCCAATTGCACATTCAAAATTTCAGACTTTCATAGTTAATTAATTTCATAAAGTATTGTGTGTTCTAGTTTTATGTTTTTCGCGTATTTACTATAGTGTTTCTCTCTACGCAGGTAGTATTTTGTGTCATATAATTTGACTGAACTAACCAAGCGGACGAATTTTCGCCAACAAATATCAGCACGGAGTTTATTTGAACCAAAGTTCGACAAGTCTGTCATGATGAATGAATTCATCCGACACAGTCTTGCGCATGGTAGACCCATCAACGTTTTGATGCTGCACATCTACTTTCTGCTCCTCAACCGTCGTTTAAGAGAATCAATTGGTAAGCGTGACTGCAATACTTTATCTATCACGCCGCGTTCCTGCTTCTCACGGGCCCGATGAAGGAGATGGTAGCGATCATATCTTGCGCGCCAAGGGTCGTGGGTTTCGATTCCCACTCAGAGCAAATATTTAAATGATGATATTTGTATTTAGGTGTTAAATAAATTTGGGTATTAATAAAAGTTTGATTCACCCTAGGAATTAAGCTGTCTACTAGCCAAATTGTATTAAAATCAAGCCTAACCAACTGATAGACAGGTACACTTTCTTATATTGGATATATAGCTAGCTTTCCGTCCGGGCTTTCGTTGTAGTGGACTTTAGGAACTTTTGTTGAGACCATTTTCTGGTTCGTGTATTTATTTAAAAGCCGCGACATCGTACCAAACTAACATACGAACGCAATAACCTTAGTATAGACTATACTAAAATTTAGCCTACTAATACCTCCACTGCTATGGCCTGGACTAAACAGGCGTGCCCGAGAATGGGAGAATTTTGTCCCCAATCACCGCGCTGGGCTGTCACTGTGTGGTGATGCCACAATGCTGCCCTTCCTTGTCTTGTTTTATTACGTTATATCGAACCGATACCGCCATCTGTCAGCTCCAATACCTTCGCTTACAGGGTACAGGTTAACTTCTACAGGGGAAGGTACTATTGTACTCTGCCGGTACCACACATCTGCTTTGTCTTGACTTGTTACGATCGCGGTACCCAGACTTTGTACGTTGCAACTGAACAAGTCAGTCCTTTAATACGAAACTCGTGCGCATTCTTCAATCAAAATAAACTTATATCTACGCCTAGATAAGTCGTAATTTAAAGTGCTTAAAAGAATAAAAATTAATATATAAGGCTCGTTCCGAGATTTAGATATTCGTATTTATTATTCTAGCCGTGGTGTACCGCCGGAGTAGAATAGTACCTCCTTCTACCCATAACCGACAGGTGGTGGTATATCCATTTTATTTCACTTGTTTATCTACACAAGTAATTCACATGACTAGCTTTTATATCATAAAAAGGTAGACTGACTGACTGACTGAATGACTGGCTGACATACGAACGCAGTAATAAAACTGTAATGGTTGGTAACTGAAAATGTTGCTTTAGGTTTCCTTTTACAACGTAGGCGAGTATCAAAAAAGAATTTTTGAAAATTCACTATCTATAGCAGTAAAACCGGGGTGCAAAATTAGTATGAAACTTTGCTGATTTTGAAGTTATTCGAAAAAAATTAAGTATCTTGTATACTGAGTTTTATTCATTTTATTCATTGAGAGTCATAAAACACGTGTTAAATATTTTTTCAAAAATCACCCGTTAAGGGGGCAGAGGATTCGAATGTGATATGACGTTACCAATATATGTTAATTTAAAAAGTTTTGAAGTTCAAGTTTATTTTCTTTTTTTAATAAATGCTTTTTTTTAAATATAGTTTTTTAAATTTACTGGTTATTTTCTGAGTTATTAAGAATAAGTCTTTAATTTAATATCTATATTGCAAGTGTGTCTTAAATATAATAAGTTCGCCATTTTGGGAATGACGCCATGTTGAATGACGAATGACCAAGACAATGAGACGAATGTTACAAAAGACCTCATACAAAATTGGTACCTCACCCTCACCAATTTCTACGTTGGCAACGCGTTAGTGATATCCTAGCGATATTACGCGGACTGTATGCTTTTTTATCGACCTGGTCTAATAAAAATAAAACGTTTTCTGCCTCAAAATTGTGTTACCGGATTTCACTCAAACATACACCATACATTAAATCAAAGTTTGTTAAAAGGTTACAAACAAACAGACTCGTGATTTTATAACAACAGTACATACATACATCACACCTGTGTCCCATCGGGGTAGGCAGAGACTATGGATCTCCACTTGTTACGATCGTTGCATACCTCTCTTGCTTCCCTTACTCGCATTTGTCCTTTCATACTCGCTCGTTTATTCTTGGTTCTTCTGACCTGGCCCTTCTTTAATACCTCTTCTACCTGTTTAAGATATGTTCGCCTCGGTCGTCCTATATTAAATCTTCCATTCACTTCGGCTCTACATATTTGTACAGTCATTCTACGTTCATCCATCCTTTCTGCACATCCAAAACATCTTAACATTCCATTTTCTATTGTTGTCACAACATCATCTTTTACACCACTTCGATCTCTTATCACACTATTCTTTAATCTATCTTTTATACTCACACTATACATGCATATTCCGAAGTGCTCTCATTTCAACAAAATGTATTGTCATTGCCTGCTTCTTCTGCCATACCCAACATTCACTACCATATATCAGTGTTAGAACCAACACACCTCTATGAACAGCCAGTCGTGCACTTTTTGACACATTTTGACTGCACATTAAAGCATGTAAGGCACCATTGACATTAACATTTGAATATAGAATCATCATCATGAGAATTGGAGAAAGGCGAAGGCGGTCCCGTCCCGTACTAATTCTGTACCTAATATCAGATATCAGCTAATCTTATGAGACAGGCCGTCTTACTCGCTAATGGCACTGCTTTGCAAAACCTCCCACAAAACACAAACGGAAACCATTCTAAACGACCTCCAATAAGGTCTAATCTACCTTACACGTGAGTCGGAACACGTTTTATTAGATGCTAACACCCGCGAATGTGTGTATCACGGGATTCAGTTGCGTATTCTAATGACTGTAAGGTCGGTTCTCCAATAAAGCTCACATCTAACAACTATGCGGGTTCACTGACCCGTGGTTTCTTTGCGCAGGCGCAAGTCTTTACTACGTACATCCACATGTTTGGAATCACTATGCATTTTATGATATGAAACGCCGTGAAATGATGGAATATCTTATTGCTGTACCACAATATATGTTTTGGTACTATGAAGTTTCTAATAAATATTCGAGTGTTTATAAAGAACGTTAAAATTATATATTTAACATGGAAGTCATTAGTGGTAGGAAGCCTACTGTTGGAAATAAGCCTCCCCTAAGGAGAGTGTTGCCCATAATTGTCGCGCTGAGCAGGCGTGGTGGTCATCGCAGAGCTTAGTTTAGAATAAATAAAATGCTTATAATCTGTATCGAAGCTCATAGACTGCGTCCCGGCAAGGAATAGTACCTTCCCCTGACACAGTTGTTTAAAGATGGCGGCTTGGGTAACGGAACTGGTAGATGGCGGTACATCCGCAGCAGCATTTCCGTAGCGAAACTAAGCCCTGCAATTGCCACCACGCCTGCTCAGCGCGGCAATTATGGGCAAAATTCCCCCCTTTCTGGGGGAGGCCTATATCTAGTAGGGAACTTTCAATGGCTGGTATGATGATAATGATACTGTAGTAAATTATTTTGATCTATATCGTCGGGTTTAGCCAGCGTTTGCACTGTAATCGCAAAAATATGTGTTTATTTACAACATTACATTGGAAACCTTTAAAATTAACAATGCTTTTCTACTATAATATGCATGTATTATAAATATAGGAGAGTGAGATTCCTGAGACCTGCATTCACTTCCGTCCCATATATTTGTGCAGCCATTCTACTTTCATCCATCCCTTCTACATGTCCAAACAATCTCGACATTCCTTTCTCTATTGTTGTCGCATCATATTTTACACCAAATTTACATATTTATCCTACTTGAAAATACATAAAAACGACATTTAAAGTTCAGTTACCTATATCGCCTCTTTAAATTACATCCTTTATTTTTTAAATATCCAAATACTCAAATGGAAAATTTAATCTGCTCCCTATCGACTTACGTTCAAAGATTTTAAAATAAAGAATAATTAAATGACTTGTTGTTGACAACGTGACCGTCGACATATAATCATCTAATACATAAAACTCTCGTGTCACAGTATTAATTACCAAACTCTTTCGAAACGGCTCTTTCGATAAGGGTTATCCAACCTTAACATTTCTTTTTAATTTTCAGTCATTTTTTTTATAATGTAGAATTAAAAAAAAACCATACAGTCCTAAATTTTCATCCTTCTATTACCAACCCTTATTTTTAAATGAAATGCATTACTGTCATGTAGCTAGCGAAACAATACGCACCACCTGCGCTGATTTACTTTATCAGCATCTTTAGTGACATATATTGACACGATAATATACATTTGCCTTGAGGTGCCGGCAGAGTGGAATAGTACCTCCCCAGAAACAGGTGTCGTAAGAGGCGACTGAGGTCCCGGAACAGTAGCTCAAATGCATAGGGTGAGGATGGGCAGTAGCATCCCCGTCGCGGAAGCTGCGCTTTGCAATTGCCAACACGCTTGCCCTGCGCGGCAATTACAGGCAAAATTTCCCCTTTCTCGGGGAGGCCTATGACCAGCTGTGGGCTTTAAATGGCTATAATGATCATGATGATTTACATCTATTGGCCCATATCTCTTTACAATGAAACAAATGCAGGCAATACAACGCAACATCGGCAATACAAACGCATACTAATTGCAATCATTATTAAAAATGTCGTTCGATTTCAATTTCTCAAAGTGATGCGGTTGGAATTCCCCTGGCTGCTGGGGGGAGAAAGCCGGACTTATTGCATTCTCGGCGATCGCGTGCATTCAATAAAAACGACAAAGGGATCGGGCGTTTGCTATAAACGAACTGGTCCTAAAACAGACTGATATAACCTTCCCTATAGATACAACTTACATTGGAGTCGAGAGAAACATATAATTATCATTACAACTATTGGAAGCCCACTGCTGGATATAGTTGGAGAGAGGGGGAATCTTGCCCATAATTGCCGCGCTGGGAAAGCTTGTTGGCAATCGCAGAGTACAGCTGTCGCGACGGGGGGCTGCTTCCCATCCCCGGTCTATGCATTTGAACTAAACTGTCTCGGATGGATATATCGCCGTCCCGTCAGTTCTGGTACCTTAGTCGCCGTTTACGACACCTGATACAGGTGGAAGTACTATTCTACTCTGCCGGTACCTTACGTCAAAACGCATATAATATGTTATTCATATCTATCCGTCTTGTCTCGGATGGTGGAGCGTACCTACTCATACATTTTAAAATCTATATATAAATAAAAGGAGAAGCTGTCACGACTGACATATCAACGCGGGGCCTATACTATAAGGGTTAGAAACTTGACATTTTGCACTGAGGTTCCTTTTATAACGTATGGAAGCACTAAAGCGGGTTTTGGAATATTCGCCCTTGTAGGCGGTAAAACAAGGGTTCAAAGTTAGTACGAAGCTTGGCCGTTTTTGAAGTTAGATATGAAACATGTGTAAATTGTTTTTTTCGTAAATCATCACTTGAAGGGGATATGGAAATGGCACCTCCATTTATTATGAAAGTACCCTCCATTCCACAACCTTACGACTCCATCGGCTATCGGTTCTGCGTACTAAGTGCTATATCGGTAACTTCGGTTCTTTTACGGATCTCCTCATTCCTCTGAATAGCTCGTTGGACTATTTTGAGTTGGCTTAGAAGGTCAATGGTCAGAGACTACGTTTCGCTACCTTAAGTCACCGCTGTCAACACACACTGAGGTATGTCGGACGAGATGTTTCGCAGTTTTCCGAACTCTGTCCAGCCGCAAAAAGAACCCGAGCATTGCCCCCTCCATTCCTCGATGGGCTATTTGGAGTTGGCTAAGATACCTTCTAAGCCAACTCCAGCCTCCAGCCTTCTAAGAAACCAAGTTTCGTCACCATAAGTCATCGCTGGTAACACACATTGAAGACTTTCGACTTGAGACACAGGTTTGTCGGACGAGTATATGCTGCCCAGCCAAGTTGCACTGAATACAACTCGAGTGGACAACGTTTAGATTCTTAATTTTTTTTAAACTGGACATCTTTCTTGTGTTTGGACTAGTAAAATATACAGAATTTCCAGTATCTATCGACACTGTCATAAGAACCTCGTGTTTATGTTTCCCACAAAGTTCCTCAGAAGTCAGTAAGAGCCGTGTTATTGTTCCCTCGGCCCTTTAATATTCTAAAGGCCTGTTGACTCTGGCCTTTGCTCTGAATGATTACCCAAGATGGCCGGGAAGGTTTAGAAATGGTAAACTTTCTTCGAATACGCTTAATGAAAATCTTTGCATTGTTCGAATGTAGAGAATAATCACAGCTAGCGGACCGGCTTTGGTCGAAGTTCATCGAATCGAATAAAAATATCAACTCTTTCTTCTTTATTAATTAAGAAAATACGACAGTTTTTAAGTATGAATGTATGTTCCACTCGCATGCAGAATCTACAGAATTTTACTTGATTTTAATATAACTTTACATTGAATAAATAAATAAATTCCCACAACAACTCATACATGTTTCCGTAATAAGTCGTTAAAACACTTGTGTTATGGATATCAGACATACACTTAACACTCAGAAACAGAACAGACTAATGCGAGTAAGGGAAGCGAGAGCGGCATGCCAAGATCGTAACAAGTGGAGACTCATAGTCTCTGACTACCCTGATGGGACACAGGCATGATGTATGTATATGGGTATGTAAACATTTTTTCTGGGTGGGGATCAAACCCACGATCTTTGGAGCACAAGACAGGATCACTACCATCTGCGTCATCGGGCCCGACAATAATATCTGAGTAACACATAGGCTATAATAAATCTATAGTTATATTTTAAATATTAAAATACACCAAACAATTCCAATTTCAATCAGCCGATCGAAATTACCCGGTAATTTCACTGCCTCTCTCACAAACCACATCCAAACCGGAACACAGCAATGCGCACACTGTTATTTGGCGGCAGAAATTGGAGATAGTGAGGTACTAATGGAGATAACCTTTGTATGAGGTCTTATAATTATTATAATTTTATTAAATTACGTTTAATTTTGAAGACGTTTATTTTCAATTTTGCTATTTTGTGTTTGAAATGTGCAAGGTTCAATATACCAACATGTGTAACACAAGCCATGCCGACTCTGCCTTCTTGATCCAGTAACAAAGCACCGTCTTTGCCGAGCACCGAACTGTGCAGTAATTCGATTAAGGTCTCGAATGACCCCGCCGACCAACGTTGCAATGCCAGCGGTGTTCCCGTCGTGTAATCTCAATATCTATCGTGCGTTGCGTTTTGGTTATTCACAAGCTATTCTGTCACTTCCACGCTAATACTCTATGCAGCCATTGGAAGTCCACTGCTGGATGTAGGTCTTCCTAAGAAAAGGAAAAAATTGCCATTTTATTGCAGGTTTTGCGACGGAGATGTTGCTTCCCATCATCTGTCGGTTCTGGTATCTTAGTCGCCTCTTACCACTCCTGGTTCAGGGGGAGGTACTATTCCACTCTGCTGGTACCTCACGTCCAATACTAATATTATGATGAAGAAAGATTTGATTGTTCGTTTGTTTGTTGCGATTTAACACAATAACCACTGGACGGATTTAAAAGTGTCTCTTACCATTAGACAGATAGGTAAACAGTGACAGATTTTTTTTTCGAATAAATAAAAGTCTGCTATCTGGAAACATCATAATCATCAACACATTAGCTAGTCCACTGCTAGATATAGGCCTCCCTAAAAAAGGGGGGTCTTTGTCCAAAATTATCATGCTGGGCAATCGGAGAGCTTAACTTCGCGAAGGGGTTGCTGCAGCCTATTCCCGCCCTATATATTTGAGCAACACTGTTACAGATGGATAAATAATAATAAATGTTACTGCTATCTATCGGATCTGGTACCTCTGGTACCTGGTCAGTCAGTACGACTCCTAGTGCAGGGCGAGGCTATCGGAAGAGTAGAATATAGGCTAATATACGCGTATGCAACTGAAATAGAACTATTTAATTTAGAATTAATATAAACTTGACATTGTGATAAGTCTAAGTTGAGATAAGCTGATGCACTTATGTGACAGACATCAGGCAAGAAGGAAATCAAAACCAATAATCAAAAATGTACTTAGCGCTCTGACACTTAAGGAACATTCACTGATGGACCCGATGACGCAGATGGTCCTGCCATCCTGCCTTTTGCACCAATGGTCAGGGGTTCGATTCTCACCTAGGAAAAATATTTATATGCACGCACGCTCGCAGACATAGAAGACAATCTATAATTTGGTTGTTGATCGTATATAGTAGATGCACATAATATCACTCATATGCTTATGTTTAAGTTCTCAGTTAATGCATACATTAATATTTTTTAGCACAAAAGTATTACATAGGTATTCCTGTATGTAATTCTTAAATGTAATTTTTAATCAGCAATGTTGAGTTAACAATATTTTTTATAAACATAGCGATCCGCCTCGGTTCCGCTCGCGTATAATTAGAATCTCCATCGTCATCAACATTACAGCCATTGGGAGTCCACTGCTGGACTTAGGCCTCCCCAAGTGAGGGTGCAAGTTTGCCCATCACTGCCGCGCTGGGCAAGCGTGTTGGCAATCGCAAAGCGACGGGAAAGCTGCTGCCCATACCCCACAGTATGCATTAGAGCTGCACTGTCTCGGATGGATATACCGCCATCTGTCCGTTCTGGTACTTTAGTCGCCTCTTACGACACCTGGTGCAGTGGGAGGTACTATTCTACTCTACCGGTACCTCACGGCTAATTAGGTTGTTGTCGGAATCTATATCGCATAGACATATGCAGACTTTTTTGAAGACTTTTATAATGCGTATAATACTATAGTTCATCATTTTGATCTATCTCGTGGGGCTCAGCCAGCGTTTGCAATGTATTGGAAAAAATGTTTATTTATGTCATTACATTAGAAACTTCTAAAATGACATGTGTTTCTTTGCTATATTCTGTTTGAATTAACAAATAAACATACAAGCCTTTTTTGCGATTGCATAGCAGACATTGGGACAGGAACATCAGGGAAAATTCAATTGAATTTTATTAAATATTATTTGATCAGATCAGGTTGACAACGCAATATCACAAAGATATCACTAGCGCGTGGCCAACATTTTGACATGACGTGTTATATCACATTACCCATTAATTTCTGAGAAAGCCGTTTATTTCGTTACCAGGTAGTAGATATCGTGTGAGTTTAACATTTTCAACAACTACATTATCACCAAATAGCAATATCTATATTACTCATTTGCAAAAAAACGGGCACCTAAGTAATGAACCATTTCAAATGTTGCTATTGATTTGTTTGATAATTATAGGTAGTTTTACTTTCACAATTTTGTAAATTAATAAGCAAATAATTGTTTTCGTCAGTATTATCATAAAATATTGATAAAACTTATGGATTGTAGTGTATGCTCGCTAGTAGTGCATATGCTCGTGAAGTAAAAGTTAACAAAGGTTTTTGTTTGTTTTTCTTTAATAAAGTAAAAGCAAATAAATATTCAGTATTGAGTCTGGGCATGATAGCGAGGATACTCCGGATACTTCGAATACAAATTTCATCCAGATCTGTTCAGCCGTCCCGGCGTGAAAGATTATCAAACGAACACCCAGACCCACAAACATTCCGGTTGATAATATATTTGATGATAGTTAAGCTAAAGGTAAATTTACACATCGCATACATTGACCTGACTCTATGGTAAGTCGCTCAAAGCACTCGTGTCGCGGACATCAGATAACAGAGGAATCACAAATATACTACTTAATTACATACTTTTAACACTTTACTGTTTTACTTTTAACACCCAGACACAGAACAAACAAATATCATCATATAAATATTTGTCCTGGGTGGGAATCGAACTCACGATCCTAGGCGCATATAATAGGATCACTACCATCTGCGCCATCGGGCCTCCTCTAGCTTAATAAAGCATAAAAGTATGGCCTTTATTTATAACACAAATATAATTTTTAAAATTCGACGGACCCGAGTGCGCGCCACGTCCAGCGCCGTTACTTTGGGCAAAATTCCCCCTTTTTGATGGCGGCCAATGGCTGGTGTATTGATAGATTGTATGATATTATATTTTTATCACATTCTATTCATTATTATTATTATGTCTAAAGATTTATAGATATATTGCACATGGCAATCGTTAGTAACAAAATTGTTCACGTAATGAATTGTAAATTAATTAAAAATATAAATTATTTAATGAACTGTGGGTGCGACTCATCGTATATACTTCGCAAGCGGGCGTCGCGTTACATCTGTCGACATTTTTGCCACCATTTTTAAATTAATCGTGGCCGAGTAATTGTGTGCTTCGGTGGTCTGCGCGCGCGCATCCGGTGAACATTTCTGCAGAGAAAAACTACAATCGGTGAGTATTCTTAGACCGTAAGCCGAAATATGGGAGGTGTATACCGAAAATTTCATTTTAATTCAATACAAGCGATCCGCCCGGCGAATTTCGAGGGGAAATTTTTTTAGTACAATTAGTCGACGGTCGCATTATCAGAAGGTTATCACCAGCGCGTTGCCAACCTTGTGACTTGAAGATATTACGTACTCTTCAAACCGGAACACAGTAATGAAATCATTGGCATTTGTCGGTAGAAATAGGTGAGAGTGAGTCTATGGGGTCTATATCATTTATTTCTTGTCTTGTGGTACCGCCGCTGCAGTGATACATTTTTTTATGTATATATAATGGTTTTGTAAATAGATAAATTTTATTTACCTGAAACGTAACCAATTTGAGTTATTATATAAGAATACGTTACATTGGCTCGCGCAAGTGTATATTAAAAAAAGTACTTCAAATAATATTCTTTACTAGCTGCGCCCGCGACTGTGTATGCGTGAAATAGTTTTTTGGGTACCATACCTCTTTACCATAACTTATATAAACTTTAAATGTCATGTTTATTTATACCGAATCAATGGCCTGAAAAATAAATTTTAAGTTTCTCTAAAAATAGCGATACTTCCATACAACTTTTCATCCCCTTTTCTACCCCTTACAACCCTTATTTCGGATTAAAAATTAGCCTATGTCCTTTCTCAAGGTCTAAAGATTGTCTTTGCCAAAATTCATCAAAATCGGTTGAGAGGTTTAAGCGGGAAAGCGCAACAGACAGACAGACAGAACTACTTTCGCATTTATAATATTAGTAGGGATGTCTACGCGTTCAGAAGTCATAATAAATTTACTTTCTTCTTTTAAACATTTTTATTTCTATAAATAAAAAATAAACACAGTTCATTGCCTTGACTGCGAGATATATCACCTAGAGATCTCGCAAGTCTTACTTCTACAAGTCTACTTAAATACATTCATACAAACAAAAACCTTGTAAAATAGACCGATAATTCGGCACCCACTCTATCTTGCATGTAAAGGGTCATAGATTCGATCCTACGACCATAATTGATATGATGAATGTTTGTGCTTGTTCTGTGTCTGGGTGTTAAATAAATGTATTTAAGTAACATTTTTGATTCCTCTGTTTTCTGATGTCCGTAACACAAGTGCTTTAAGCGAATTATCAATCAATCAGGTCAATGTGTGAGATGTTGGAATTTATTTATTTATAAATCTAATTTTGCAGCCTTCCTAAGATGGCTGCCCAATTATTTTTGTGCACAAGTGTGCACAACTGCTTTATGCGACTTATTTCGGAATCCGGTCAAAAACAGTATCATCATCATATCTGTCAGAAAGTTCACTGTTAGACATAGGCCTCCCCAAGACAGGGGGAATTGTGCCCATAATTGCCAGGCTGGGTAAGCGTATTGGAATCACAGAGCGCTGTCCCGTGTGCCTATCTATGGTAGTGACACTATCTTGTGCGCCAAAGGTCGTGGATTCGAACCTCACCGAGACATTTTTATATGATAAAATTTGTGTTTGTTCCGTATCTGGGTGTTCAATATGTCTATACATATAAGTATTATATTGATGATTCTTCTATTGTCTGATGTCCGTAACACAAGGTACTTGAAATTTTAAAAATATCGACATGTTTTAGATATTTTTTTTATATGGCATTTCTAATATTTGTCATTATTTATTGTAATTATTTATTTGTCATCATATCAGCCATTGGAAGTCCACTGCTGGACATAGGCCTCCCCGAGAAAGGGGGAATTTCGCCTATAACTGCAGGGCTAGGTAAGCCTGTAGGCAATCACAAAGCACCGTTTTTGCGACTTGGATCCTGCTGCCCATCCCCGCCCATGTACATTAGAGCCACACTGTTGCGGGTGGATATACCGCTATCTGTGGGTTTTGGAACTTCAGTCACCTGATAATGACACCTGGTATAGGGGGAGGTACTATTCTAATCTGCCGGTACCTCACAGCGTATTATTTATCCTGAGCTGGTCTAACTTTTAGTATCCGACTATCGTAGAATGTTGGAACTCTTGTATATTGCCTATTTATTGAGTTTCATTTGCACAGCTTGGGAACCTCATGTCAGTATAATTGTTTTAATCAAACCAATTATGCAAAACAAGAGTTGTGCAAGTTTGCAGTCAGCTATATTCGAGGCGGCTTCGAGTTGCACGCGTTAACGTGGAAAGCGGACACAAGCATAATTCGAGAACCGAACATGTCCCATTTCTTGTACAGACACAATTACAACTCGGTTCTTTATTAAATGTCATATATTGACCTGACTCCAAGATAAGTCGCTTGAAGCACTCGTGTTACGGACATCAGATAACAGTGGAGTCACATATATAATACTTGAACACATATTTAACACCCAGTAACAGAACAAATATAAATATATCATGTCAATATTTATCCTAGGTGGGGATCGAACCCACGACCTTTGGCGCATAAGACAGGCTCAGTACCGTCTACGTAATCGGCTCCATCGTTTACAACAATACTGGTATTAAGATCGCGACTCTGCTATCTTCACTTTTGCGTCTTCCTTTTTCGTTCGAGGGACTCGATGGCGCAGATGGTTGCCGTCCTATCTCGTGCGCCAAAAGTCTTGGGTTCAATCCCCACCCAGAGCAAACGTATATATGATTAATATTTGTATCTGTTCTGTGTCTGGGTGTTATTTATAAGTATCTAAGCATTCTATTTATGATTCCTCTGTTGTCTGATATCCGGAACACAAATGCTTTAAGCTTCTTATTTCGGAGTCATGTCAATATATCTGTGATGTTGTACGCACTAATTTTTAAATTTTTTTTTTTAATTTTTTATAAAAGTGGATCTACCAGTTTAACACTAAAAGTGTGACAGACAAACCGACAAAGTTACATTAGTATTCATATGCTTTTTGTAATGTTATCACGTCTTAACCAGTTTACAACCAAATAGCCAATGATTAAACCATTCATAAATAAACGAACGAGCCAATCTTCATTTCACTTATCATATAAATAGGTTTTAGCTAGAATCTTAGGTTCGGGCGTAAACGGCTTGATTACGGGAAAATAAACTAAAAAATAAACTCTACGCAGACTTTGCCGGGGGCAGTAACCTCTTTATCTACGTCATAATATAAATATACATGTATATAATATGAGATATTTAGAATCAATGACAAATTGAAATAGATAAAAGTCTATTCTAGTATATGAAAATACTCACGTACAATTTAAATCGTATAGAATACTTATCGAATGCGGATATCGAACCTGCGTCTTTTCTTTCAGGGGGACTGCACTAGCGTTGTTCCACCGAGACTTTCTATTTATTTTTCATTAGACTTGGTCGTCAAAAAAGCGTACAGTCACGATAGTAAGCGCCATCGTAGCCTATAGTCGCTCGTGATGTCTCAAGGATATCACTAGCGCGTTGCAAATCTCGTGACTTGAAGATATTACGTCACATTACCCAGTAATTTCACTGCCTCTCTCACCGTTCAAACTGGAACAGCAATGCGCGCTGCTATTTGACGGCAGAAATAGATGAGTAGGGTATGCAGACGGCCTTATGAGAATTTTCTGCATCCATTTCATATTTTTAATGTAACTAAAAACAGCAAAGAAGAACTCTCTCTGTACTAGATGTTGTAACAGGCGGCTAAGGTACCAGAACCGATGGATCTATACATACGAACCAGTGTAGCTCAAATTCAGAGGGTGGGGATGGGCAGCAGCATCCCCGTCGCAAAAGCTGCTCTCTGAGATGGTCAAAATTCCCGCCTTCTTGGGGAGACCCATGTCCAGCAGTGGATTTCTAATGGCAATAATGATGATGATACCTTTAACTTTTATTCCGTATCATACGTGTTGCCCGTTGTCCCCTCTGTGACCTGTACAAGTGCAAAAAATTTAGGATCTTTCAATGCATATGTTTATATTTTATACAAGCTATGCCCACGACTTCGTCCGCGAGCAGTATTTTCTTTTGGGCGCTAAATATTTTTCTGTAACTAATATAAGCCT
>JACJUM010003259.1:23290083-23479906 GCA_020976665.1 Heortia vitessoides | reverse complement strand
TAGCGATACTTCCATACAACTTTTCATCCCCCCTTTCGACCTTTTACAATTCTTATGTCAAATGAAAAAGTAGCCATGTCCTTTTTATGGCTTTGGACTATCTGTGCAGCAATTTTCATTTAATTCGGTTATGTAGTTTAGGCGTGATTGCGTAACAGACAGACAGTGTTGCTTTCGGATTTATAATATTGGTAAGGATATAAAAAATGTGTGACGTTGTTTGCCCCGGAATTTTAATTTCTCAAGTTTCAGTGCTTTAGATGTTTCCAATGTCAACCATTTTTTTGTTACTGTGTACAGTTTAATCCATCTTGAGAGAAAGAATAGTTTATACCTCAATTTATGAACGCAATATTTTTTTATAAGTATTTAAACATTTTTTCCTAAATAAATTTCACATCTCATACATTTACCTGATTCCGTGATGAGTCGCATAAAGCACTTGTGTTACGGACACCAGACAACAGCGGAATCACAAATATACAACTTAAATACATATATTT
Source organism: Heortia vitessoides (assembly GCA_020976665.1). Classification (NCBI taxonomy): domain Eukaryota; kingdom Metazoa; phylum Arthropoda; class Insecta; order Lepidoptera; family Crambidae; genus Heortia; species Heortia vitessoides. Next base: position 23,479,403 of record JACJUM010003259.1, on the reverse strand, counting down.
AACACCCAGTCACGGAACTATCATAAATATGGTGGGGATTCAACCCCCGACCTTTGGCGCACCAGACAGGATGTGATCTACTTTAGGTACCATTTGTACATATGATTACACACGACCTTTGCGCCATCAGACCCGTCAATTAACAATGTCACGTTACTTGATAATTAAACTTTCAATATTATGTACTAACATTATAAAACTTAGGAGTTTGTTTGTTTGAACGCGCTAATCTCAGGAACCGTGGGTCTGATTCAAATTTTTTTTTCAATGTTTTATAGTCCATATATCGAGAAAGGTATATAACATTACGCTAAAACTAATAACAACTTAACACAATTGACACTAGATTAGTTCTACATCTCAGTAAAGTATGAGTAAAATTAGCTATATTTTCTCAACAAATTCCTTAATACTATTTTTTTTTGTCATACAGTCATTCCTTTAATCTTATTTATATAAATAAATCTATTATGCAGCTTTAATTCGTCTGGAATCTTGTAATATATTCTAACGCACATTGCAACACAACATTTGTTATGTTCACATGTTTTGGAAACATTACTTAACATCAGTTTTTTTTTATCTCTGCACTCTACTGAACGTTGATGAACAAACTGACAAACCCTGAACGAGTAAAGCGAAGGCAGGGGCAGCAGAGCCTAGCTTTTTAAATATAAGTTTTCAAAGTATTTATTTGTGTTTTTTCTGTCTGTATTTTTTTCGGAGCTTCTTCTGTAGTCTGGTGTCCGTAACACAAGTGCTTTATGCGACTTATCTCGAAATCAAGTCAATATATGCGTATATCTGACGTAAACATTATGTTGTTTGTGTAGTTTGTTCTAAATTCTCGATTCATATGTATTGCTTATAATGACGAGTCCCTGTATTATCCTTTACTCCATATCGATCTCTTATCACACTATTCTTTAATCGATCTCTCAAACTCACACCATACATACTTCAAAGTGCTCTCATTTCAACAGCATTTATTCTATTTGCGCGCTTTCTGCCATACCCAACACTCACTACCATATGTCAGTGTTGGTTTATGACACCTACTTGCGACAGCTGGTACAGATGTACTCGGACGTTGCAATTTTTCTGAATCTATTTTTCAATATAGTAGTGTTCGCATCTCTGTGTTCTGGTTTGAATGGTGAGAGAGACTGCGAAATTGACTGGTCGTCATAGCAATTGTAGTATGTCGAATACCAGGTTTTTTCATTAAATTTAGTAAGCGTCACTGCGCTCGTAATATCACAAGGATATCACTAACGTGTTGCCAGACTTGTGACTCGAAGATAATACGCCACATTACCCAGTTGTTTCACTGCTTTTCTCACCATTCAGACCGGTACACGGCTATGCGAAGACTGCTATTTGCCGGTAGAAATAGATGAGAGTGAGGTACCAATGCAAACGACTTTAAGACTGTATGAGATCTATCTAATGTAAGCCTCCTATAAATAAGAAGTACAGCCCTTAATTGACGCAGTGGGTAGCCGCAACCGCAGACGGAATACTGCTGCCTATTTTGCATTTGAACTACGCTGTTTCGGATAGGTAATAAATTTCCACAACATCCAGAGAACACTAAATGACAGAGGAATCACAAATATACTACTTAAATACATACATTTAAAACACGGAACGCACACAAATATCATCATATAAATATTTGCTCTGGGTGGGAATCGAATCTACGACCTTTGGCGCACAAGTTAGGAAAATCACTATGCTCCATCTTGTCCGGTATACCGCCATCTGTCGGTTCCGGTAACTCAGTCGCCTTTTACGACACTATTCTAGCTTGCCGTTAGAATAAAATGGAAATCACAAGGTCGGCATCGTGTTATTCCTTGTGATATTACAAGCGTCTATATAATGTTGTGATGCTTACGATCACGCGGACTGTATGCATTTTTGTCCGTCTGGCGTGATGACAATGATAAAAACCAACAAAAACTTAAATAACTTGTCCATAAGCCGATGACGGTTTGGATCATGTCAATTATTGATACGAAAATATGTTTCGAACGCTGCGTGTCTGTCGACTTTATATTCAGAATTGATTTTGATTCATTTTGGAAAGAGATTATACCATAAATTACCAAGTTTTTCAATTTAATATGATTCACATAAATTTCCGTATTTTCTCTCTTAAACCTTGTGTTTACAGATCATGCGTATTTCTGTTTTAGTAGAAAAAATCGATTCGTATATTTTTTATATTCTAACATTTATATTTTAATGTCCTAACGTAGACCCTATAGAAAGTTCGTCTGCATTGGTACTTTACTTTCACTTATTTCTACCGCCAAATAGCAGTGTTCACATTACTGTGTTTCGGTTTGAAGGGTGAGAGAGGTAGTGAAATTACTGGATAATATCACGTAATATATGAGCTGTGAGGTACTGGTAGAGTAGAATAGTACCCCCTCTGTACCGGTTCTCGCAATAGATGGCGGTATATCCTGAAACAGAGTAGCTCAAATGCACAGGGTGCGCGGCAACTATGGGTAAAAATCCCCCTTCCGTGGGGAGGCCTATATCCAGCAGTTCACTTCCAATGCCTGTAATGATGATCATATAATAAATTCAAGTCATAAGTTTGCAACGCGCTGGTGCTGCTGCTGGATTGGGAAAAGGGGGAGAAAAGGGTATCTTTACACATAGTTGCCATCGTACATAGCGTGTTGGCAATCGTAGAGCGCAGCTATCGCGACGGGAATACTGCTGTCTATCTCCACCCAGTGCAATTTAGCTGCACTGTTTCGCATGGATATACCGCCATCTGTCGTTTCTCAGTAGCCTCTTAAGACACCTGGTGCAGTGGAAGGTACAATTCTATTCTGCCGGTACCTCACGGCACCTTGTGATCCGAGCGTTTATGGGCTGCCGTGACGCGGGAATAAAAAAGATAGTCACAAATTTGGTCTCGGCACAACAAAGCCAATTGACATCACTAGATATACAGTTTGAAAGGTAAAGCGGCGGCGCGCCTCACGCAGCGTGCTGGGATGCAACGCCCTCGCTTATTGTGTTACTTTTCTGAATAATCAATGCAAAACTTTTGTGTAAGTGAGGTTAACGGTGTGTTTGGCAGCGGGCGGGTTGAATTTTAAGCTGCCATTTGTAATTCATATCGGGCGATGACGTGGGAACAGCAGGACATCTATATTTTATGATATTATAAATACTCGACTCGGATAAATGGAAGGGTCTCTTGTTCCTTTTTACACGCTTTCTTTCAGCTTTAGTTGTATGTGTGTATTTTTGTACTCGACTCGTTCAAAGTCGATTTAGACCCACTTTAAATTTAACCGGAACTTTGTATATATATCGAGAATTGGTGCCGATACAAAATATTAATAAGATTGTCTCATTATCTTGTGTTTTAAGAACATATATATTTTAGTGGTGAAAAATTTATTTGGTCCGATACTCTACCCTAGCCGATTTGCACGTCAATATTCACGAAAATCGGTCGAGCCGTTTCAGAGGAGTTCAATAACGAACACCGTGACACTAGAATTTTATATATTAGATACACATATATATATATATATCGCATACATTTGAAATAATAAAACAGAATAACAAAAATGCAACTCCAATGAATACCAGAAATGCAACAGTAAGTGTTTCGGTTGTCATATGATATTTCTGTGGTGTGATGTTGCTGACATGCATTTTATTTATGTTCTGTAGTAAAGGGTTATTTGAGTGATTTATAAAATGACTCGACAGGAATCCTCAAGACAAAAATTCAAAGAAATTAAAATAATGAATATACACAGTCAATACGTCTTTGATAATTTTATTTATTTATATTTGACGGGCCCGATGGCGCTGATGGTAGTGTCTGATGTGCGAAAGGGCGTGATATCGAAATATTTGTATTTAAGTAGTAAATTTGTGATTCCTCTGTTGTCTGATGTCCGTAACAAGATCTTTAAGCGACTTATCAAGGAATCAGGTCAATTTATAAGATGTTGTGAGGATTTATTATTGTCCACAAAAATTTATCAGATTTTCCAAAAAAATTGTCACATACATAATATTAACCAGAAACACGTATAAGCTTGCAGTGCTCATTGTTAGGCCCAAAAGAAATAACTAATTTGTGTAAAATGAATAGTGTAGGATTTTATGATAAATTCTCAAGTAGAATTACATATATGCCTTTAAATAAATTCAAGAATTGTCCAAAACGTATATTAATGAAACGAAAGAGTATATTAATGATGAAACTGCTTATATATTGGTAAAGTATGTTAGCATATTATAAAAAAGAAAGCGTTGTATATTTCATCACCATCATACTAGCTATTGAAAGTTTACTGTTGGACATAGGAGGCCTATGGGCCATGATAGGGTGATTTCTGCCCATAATGGCTGCGCTGGACAAGCGTGGTACAATCGCAGAGTGCTAGTTCGCGACGAGGATGCTACTGCCCATCTCTACACTGAAGTATTTAAGCTGCGCGTTTTCGGGTGGAAATACCGCCATCTGTCCATTCAGATACCTAAGTCGCCTCTTACGACACCTGGTACAGAAAGAGGTACTGTTATACTCCGCCGACGTTGTGTTTTGTTATCGAATTGGCCCGAAAACAACTTAATAAATTTCAGAAATTCTTTCAAGTTATATTCTTCTAAAGTAACATATGCTGCATAACATTTACAAAAAATAGAGACTTATATCTAAAATGGAAATATATTTTGACGTTTGAAACAAATAAACTGAAATACTTCTAGATTGATTTCATAATCTCTTCCTTTAATACAAAGTTACATTGTCATCGGGAAACAAAAGCGGAAAGCGTCACCGCAGCCTATCATTCAGAGAGGGAGACCAAAGGTCATCTGTATTGGTACCTCACTCTCACCTATTTCTACCGCCAAATAGCAGTGTTCGCACTGCTGTGTTCCGGCTTAAGGGGTGAGAGAAGCAGTAAATTTACTGGGTAAATGTGACATTGATTCTTCAGTTCACAAGGTTGGCGACACGTTAGTAAAATCATCAAGCGGACTGTATGCTTGTTTGCTGACTTCATAACAAGAATAATAGAGAAGTGTCATTACATAGATAGCACGTTGCCCTTGGGATCTGAGGATACACACTGTGCCTGCTGCTTCAGCCTCGTTAATATGAGGAAAAAACAAGCCTAAGCCACCTCTTGTAATATCGGTTGTCTAACAATAAAATTCCCAAGCAGTAAACAAAAGGAGTTAAGAGTTATTTCATTGTTTTCTGTGTACTGTATACAATACCAGGATCGCGCGGTTTCACCTGCATTCATGCTCCGCTGTTATCAATCCTATAGACTGGGCATAACAATATGAACTCTGCTTTTGCTTTCCAAATAGGAAAGAGTGAGGTACCAATGCGGATGACTTTGAAGGATGTTCAACTCAATCAAAAAAGCACGGCAGATCAGATGGTTGTAATCCTACCTAACGCACCAAAGGTCGTGGGTGGTCGTGGTCAACTCCCAAGAAGGACAAATATTTGTATTTGTTCTGTGTCTGGGTGTTAAGTATAAATTAGTAATCACTCTGTTGTTTGATATCCGTAACACAAGTGCTCTAGAGTCAGGTCAACGTATGAGACGTGTGGATTTATTTAGTTACATTTTTTTTAAGTCATTAAATGTAGCTGATGAGATACAATTATCATATCAACCAAATTATAATTATAAATTCCCACAACATCTCATAACCTGACACCGTGTAATCATAAATATACTACTTAAATGCATATATTTTACAACTAGACACAGAACAAACATAATTATCATTAGATAAATATATGTGCTGGGTGGGGATCGAACCCACGTCCTATGGCGTACCAGACAGGATCACTACCATCTACGCCATCGGGCCTGTTATTATCTATTTGGAAATAAAGTATGAATTACACGTTTTTATCTTGTCTTGAGATATGAACTAACTAAAAATTTTGCTAATATATTCCGTACAAAGATAGAATGCTCTTTGTATGATTATTGGAGCGTCAAATTAACATTAATATACTAACCTAGTAATAGACTCTGGAATGAGCTTCCGTTGAATATTAAGCAACCCCCAAATAAATTTATCCTGAAACGCTTTCATCGCACTTTATTTACTGATGCTGCCTCTCTAACTTTATAATCCTATTTCTGATTTACGTTTTATATATCATATGTATTTATTTACACAAATATGTATGTAATATTTATCTATTTTGTATATATATATTGTCTGCACCTCTATACATATATATATTTTTTCTGTTTCGTGTAATGGTTGACTGGGAAATAATGCCAACTGGCATTAAGTCCGCCGTTTGTACATTTTTTTATACTTTGTGCAATAAAATTCAATAAATTAATTAATGAATAATATTACTTGACAAAACAAACAGATAGAAACATAATTCAAACATTAAATAAAAATGGAGTATGCGCTGTAAAAAAAAATTGGTAATTAAAAAAAAATAATATAAACAATCGCTTTTTGATATTTTTTTAAAACGTAGAGCCAAAATTTATATGTAATTCACAGATATGTATTAGTAACTTCTTAACTATGGTATCGGCAGAGTAGAATAGTACTTCCCCCCGTACCAGATGGCATAAAAGGCGACTAAGGTACCGGAACCGACAGGTGGCGGTATCCACCTAAAACAGTGTAGGTCAAATGCACAGGGCGGGGATGCACAGCAGAATCCTCCTATGATTAAAATCGCCTAAGGAAGGCCATTGTCCAGCGGTAGACGTCGACCTCAGGTAGACCTCATACAAGTCGTCTGCATTGGTACCTCACTCTCACCTATTTCTACCGGCGAACAGCCAGTGTTCGCACTGTTGTGTTCCGGTTTGAAGGGTGAGAGAGACAGTGAAATTACTGAGTAATGTGACACAATATCTTCAATTCACAAGGTCGACAACGCGTTATTGATATCCTTGTGGTATTACGAGCTCTATAGAGTGCTGGGACTCAGTGAGCGTCACGCGGACCTAATGCTTGGCTGTCGATCTGGTCTAATCAAAGCGTCTATAGGCTGCGGTGACGCTTACTATTACGCGGACTGTATGCTTGTTGACCTAGTCTTATAATAATAAAACACTTAAGTTGGGCAACGGGAGAATAATAACTGGAACCATAGTTCTAGATAACACATTGTTTTGTTCACAAAATTCATCATACACAACGTTCTTTTATGATTGTCTATATCTATTCTGAGAGAAGTGCACTATGTTGGTACTCTCGGAACGGAAATTGTCTCTTGCCATGCAACCCTGCAAACGACAGGCCGGCCTTTTGTCTGCGTTATCGACAATGGACATTTCATATCTTAATGGTATTTGTTTCTTGACGTATAATGGCAATCAGGTGTCATTTTAACTAATTTAATTTATATATATAATAGCGTGTGTTTATGCCACATTTTTTTTTGATGCTCCCGTACTATTATTTGTAGCACGCTAATTATAGCTATATAACAAGTAATTTAAGCTATATAACATCACGATATTACATAGCTTAAATTATTTCTTATTACTTAAACTATCCGCCAGTGAAAGTCCCGTCCAAATCGGATCAGCCGTTCCAGAGATTATACGGAACAAACAGATAGATCGAAAAAAATGTAAAAAATATATTTTAGTGCGTATACCGTTTATACATTTATATACATGTAGTAGAAAGCGGTTATTTTATTATTACAAACGGACACTCCAATTTTTATTTATATATATAGATTATTTTACATCACATAATTCTCTTTCGCTTTAATAACACTATAATTCAGTTACACTTCTCAAATACTGCGCAAAGTTTCGTTTATCTGAACTACTAAAGAATTCATACGCCAAAGATTCTTGTTTCGAAAAAACTCCCGTGTCTCCCTAGTTCCAACACGCTTTGGCAATATAATATAAATAGGAAAATATTCGGACTCGTTTAGCGTTTCCATTATACATATAAATACAGGATTCGGGAGATTAAAGCCAAATGTATACTGAAACGAAGCATCGCACGGGAGAGATGTTTCGAACCAAAGTGGAGACGAGACATGCCGGAAGAAGAAAGGAGGTTTTTGTACTTTCTTTAACTTGTCTGGTGGAGTAACGGTGGATTGATATACACGTCAGATTTTCACAAGCACAGGAGGAGGTACTATTCTACTTTGCCGATACCTCACGGCTATAGATTATGTTACCCTTTGATAATAAAGCTTTCAATTTGTAAAAAAATTATGAAATAAATTTCATAATTTTTTTTACAATTCAGCTATGCTTCATTATTTTTTTAGAGATTAGAAGACACATGAGCTAGAGATCGTGTAAAGGTCGTCTGCATTGGTACCTCTCACTCACCTTTTTCTTCCAAGAAATAGCTGTGCTCGCATTGATGGTTTCCCGTTTTAAGGGTGGGAGAGGCAGTGATATTACAGGGTAATTCGACATAATATCTTCAAGACATAAGGTTGGCAACGCTGGTGATATCCTTGTGATATTACGAGCGTCTATTGGTTGTTTGTCGATCTAGTCCAATAAAAGGAAATGAAGTGAGGGGCGATATGATATCTCTGGCATCTCTCTCCGGTTGCTGGAGGCCAGCCGTTAGATTTTTTTCGACCAGACCAAATTATTCAGTATAGACCACAGCAAACGGAAATCAACTCGAGAATTCTGAATGGTAACGAAAACTGTGCGCATCTGTAATGTGGTTGGCTGATTTCGACTCTTTATAAATCGGTCAAGTTTATCGATATTTGGGATGTAGAGGTGCGGCCTTCGTCTACTATTTTACATATTTAAAATGTTGCTCCTATTTTTCTTGTTTATATAAGCAATAGAAAAATGTTTCGTGTGTTACCTAACATCTACGAGGGCCCAAAGACAGACTGTCTACTCTTTTTAATTGCGCTACATATTATGAACATCTATAACATAAATCATCACACCAGCCATTGGAAATTCACTGCTGGACGCAGGCCTCTCCAAGAAAAGAGGTTATTTTTCCATAATTGCCGCCAAATTCAGCAATGCTTCATTATTTTTTTAGAGATTAGAAGACACATGAGCTAGACATCGTGTAAAGGTCGTCTGCATTGGTACCTCTCACTCACCTTTTTCTTCAGCGAAATAGCCGTGCTCGCATTGATGGTTTCCCGTTTGAAGGGTGGTATATTACAGGGTAATACGACATAATATCTTCAAGACATAAGGTTGGCAACGCTGGTGATATCCTTGTTATTATCCTTGTTATTTTTCCATAATTGCCGCGCTGGGCAAGCGTGTAGGCAATCGCAGTCTTCGTGGAGGGATGCTGCAGTCCATTCCCTACTCTGTGCATTCTGCTGCTGCACTGTTTCGGATCGGTTCTAGTACCTTAGTCGCCTCTTTTATCATCTGGTGCAGTGGGAGGCACTATTCTAATCTGCCGGTACCTGACTTTACATAAATAAATAATATAAACACCAATATTATAAAAAAGATTGCCCGCAGTTTGCAATATAACAGTTTCAAATAAAACTAACTTTATGCCCGCGTATTTGCCCGCGAAGTCTTCAATTCTGTGAGTCAGTATAAAGAATAGTACGATAAAGGACCGATGTGGTTTGAAACATGTTGAAATGGTTTTGGACATGTGGAAAGGATGGATAAAATTAGAATGACTGCACAAAGTCGAGCGGAAGTAGATGGACCAGTTGATATAGGATGACTTAAGCGACGAACGAGCGTGTTTGAAAGGACTAATACGAGTAAAAGTAGTGAGAGAGGAATGCCGAGATCGTAGATCTGGTCATATATTGGGGCACTGACGTGATGCTTGTATAGTATTTACTCTATATCTCACACTCTCTTCTTACACTCTTGTTAATCCGAAAAGTCTATAACCCTCTCTGGCAGTGAAAAACGGCAAATAATTTTGTTAATTCCATAGAGAAAAACGTGAAAAGCCAAATATACATTATTCAAGTCCATTACAAGCACTTTTAAATCTTCAATGAAATCATAATCAAATAGTAATATTTATAAATTGAATAAGTGTATTTGCATAATTATAAATAATAAAGACGACCATGATAGCGCATAGGATCATAAAAGTTATCTAACACAGAAATATATTTTAATTAGGCACACCTTAAGCCAGTCTTTAAACTAAGTTTACTGCAGGTTGATTACGCGAACCACCAGAAAGGAACCTGCAAGTTGAACTGGTGGTGGTAAAGGTTCCACCAACACCACCTTAGTACCGCTAATGAAACCCATACCGGCGTCGGCGCACCGGTTGTCTTAAATTTAGTGGTTAAGGCAATTCAATCCCAAGCAGTTTTATCGTTGACATAATCTTTAAAGCTTATAGTCAGCTTTGAAAAAAGGCCAGATCTATTCGACTGGGACATGTTTTGGAATAAAAAGTAGCCGACGCTTTTCCAGGCAGGCTAGTTCTTTCCGAATGTCATCCAGATCTTTTCAGCCACCCATCCACCTATGCAAACTTTTAATAATAGTTAGACAAATGGTTACTTTATTTTTATTAGGACAAACCTTTCATAAATCAGAAATAGTGCATTATTCTAGCCCGGGAATTCCCAAAGTGGAGAAGTAGTTTGGTTTTAGTTAGTTCTTATTTTAGTCTTAACGTGGGTTACTTGAGCAAAATAGTACCTCTCTCTGTACCTAGTGTCGTAAAAGGTGACAAAGGTACCGGAATCGATAATTGGCGGTATATCCATCAGGCGAGGATGGGCAGCAGTATCTTCTTTGTGAAGTTGCGTTCTGCATTGCCACAACACCTGCTCGGCGAAGCAATTACGGGCCAAAATCCCCCTATCTCGGGGGGCTCTATGTCCTCTATGTCCTCTATGTCCAAATGTGGACTTTCTGAGGCTGATATGGTGATAATAATGATGGTGATGCATAACAATTTGGGTGTGTTTCATGCGCGAGATTCGTGTAATCTGCAATCTCCAACTGCATACTACTTTTATTATTGATATAATATAAAACAAAGGGGCTTTCCGCTGTCTGTAGCTATTTGTGCTTAGATCTTTAAAACTATGCAACGGATTTTGGTCCGGAGGAGAGTTTATATGCATAATCATCTTCGTCATCATACCAGCCATTACTGGACATAGGCCTCCCCAAAAAAGGGGGAATTCTGCCCATAATTGCTGCGCCGGGCAAGCGTGTTGGCAATCGCAGAGCACAGCTTTCGCGACAGCGATGCTGCTGCCCATCCCCACCCTATGCATATGAGCTACACTATCTCGGATGGATATACCGCCATCTGTCGGTTCTGATATCTTGGTCGCCCCTAACGCATCTTGTACAGAAGGAGTACTATTCTACTCTGCCGGTACCTTACGGCAAGTATAATACATGCATAATATAGAGACAAAAACTAATAATTTTAGAGGTTTTAATGTGATGTCGTAAATAAACACACGTTTTGCGACATTTCTATCCTCATTGCTTCCATGCAGAGCATAGTATACGTATACACAGCGATTAATTTAAATTTGTGCAGCCGTTTAGAAGTTCAGTGGCATACATACGTGCAGCGAAATATATGTATACACACACACACGCACACAATTTTTTCTGTGTCATTTTATATATAGTTTTACAAATATGTATGTAACGTTTATTTATTTTGTATATATATTGTCTGCACCACTATATATATATTTCTTTTTTTGTTTCGTGTAATGGTTGACTAAGAGATAATGCCAACTGGCATTAAATCCGCCATTTGTACATTTTGTAATATTTTGTGCAATATAGTTCAACAAATAAATAAATAGACAAATTTAGGTTATTTTTTTGTATAAGTTTGGGTAGCGCCCTAGACGGTTATGTTTCACATATATCAGTTTGCAAGATGGCGTTGCTGTCGGTACATGGGTTCTTTATCGGGACCACATTTGTCGGGTCGACTCATGTACGTATATATTTTATTAATCATATAAATACAAACATATCGTACATTGACCTGACTCCGAGATTAGTAGCTTAAGAAATAAGAGGATGCATTAAGATCTAAAAATTAACTGCCGATCATAGGTCTACCCAAGTAATCTCTAATAGGACCGGTTGTATGCGGCCTGAGTTTAGCGCGATTCTGCGTTCTTGGTCAGATCGTCTGTCCATCTTGCAGGTGGACACTACCCTAAAATGCTTGCTTGTTGAAAATTAAATATCAACAAAAAAAAGACTTTAGTAATTGTAGCATTCAAATCCTAACTTAACATCTTTTGTCAATTTCGACATCCAATGCCGCAAAGTAAAAAATTTTTTAAACTAAAAGTGTTAAAATAACCGCAATTTAAAGCCGTAATAAGAAAAAAGAAAGAGATAGAGTTAGCACTTGTGTTACGGACATCAGACAACAGAGGTATTACAAACACAATAAACCCAGACACATAACAAACAAATGTTCATAACATAAATATTTGTCCTGGATGGTGATCGAACCCGCGACCTTTGGTTCACAAGACAAAACACTTCGCTCTTAATAGCTGAACTGTTATCTCCTTGCTTACCTTTCCTAAGTATTTAGATTTACACTCGACGCCGATATATGGTGCTGGCACATTAATAATAAGTTAAACAATTATGATATAGTTTGAGAAACTTCTGAACAAAAGAAATGACCTCAATACAGCATCATTGACAAAACATGTTGACCCTGGCACGGGAGGGAGATGTTTCCCTTACATCTATTTATATATATTTAAAATAACGTAAATTTCGCAACACAAGGTAAAGTAAACCCATATGAGACCGAATAAATGTTCTATCATTTTATTCTATTCAAAAGAAATAATTGGAGGGTTACAAATTATTCCTTCATGTTTCACCAGTTATAGACCGAAAGGAGATTGTATTTATTTATATATTTGATCTTATTTAAATGGATCACCAAGGGTAATACATTTATTAAAACATAATTGTTTAGAACTAGATATTAAGCCTAAATGTACTATCATTTATTGATGAACACAGCCCAAGTATGTACAGAACAAGAAAAAATATTGATTTTGATCGCAATCCATACTAATGTTACAAAATCGAAAGTAACTCTGTCTGTCTGTTACGCTTTCCCGATTAAACCTCTCAACCGATTTTGATGAAATTTGGCATAGACAATCCTTAGACCCTGAGAAAGGACATAGGCTATTTTTTAATTCGAAATAAGGGTTGTAAGAGGTCGACAGGGGGGATGAAAACTTGTATGGACTTAAGCCTTGTAAATTTTTAAGCCTATTGATTTGATATAAATAAACATGACATTCAAAGTTTATATAAGTTAAGGTAAAGGGGTTTGGAATCCAAAAAAACTATTCCACGTAACGTTTATCGTAAAAAAGAAAGAAAGCGATAGAGGTACGCTCAGAAATTAAGTAAATGAAACTTATTTTATTTTCGAGGGGACAGTGTAGCGATATACATTCAACGACACGGAGCAAACATGGACGTCAAAATGTAACTAAATGTCATTAAACAGTCTGATGATCCTGATCCACATTGAGGCAAAAGCAACTCACACACCATAGTTACTTGGATATCCTCATTGCATTTTTTGCATTTTGTTGAAGATTCATCTTTATCATTACAGCCATTGGAAGTCCATTCCTGGACATAGGCCTCTCCAAGAAGAGGGGAATTTTGCCTATAATTTCAAGGCAAGCGTGTGGCATTGCGCAGTATTCGCGGCGGGAATGCTGCTGTCCATCACCGTCCTGTTACATTTGTGCCATAATATTTCGGATATACTGCCATCTGTCGGTTCCATTACCTCAGTCGCGTCTTATGATACCTTGTACAGTAGCGGTACTATTCTACTCTGCGGGTACCCCACGGCCATCCCACTACATACTTTAATTTATAAATAAGTATATACTACATATAATAATCATCAGATTTAAAATAATGATACATTTTAGAATAGAACATCAACAAGAGTTTTTTTTTATATATTATGAAGTCAGCAAACAAGCTTACGGCCCGCTTGCTGGCAAACGCAGCCTATAGACGCTACTGTCATCACAAGGATATCACTAGCGTATCGTCAACTCTGTGAACTGAAGATACTATGTCCCCTTTACCTAGTAATTTCACTGCCTCTTTCACTCTTCACCTTTCACGAACACCGCTATTTGCCGGTAGAAATAAATTAGAGTGAGGTACCAATACAGATGACTTTTGGAGAGACCTTTGAAGAGGTCTACCGCATGTAGAATCTTGTCATATTATATATTTCTCATTGCACAGTTATAAGATACATTTTTATGGTTACTGTGATAATTTTAGATTAATTATATATATTACTAATATTATAAATGCGATAGTAACTCTGTCTGTCTGCAACGCAGCACGCCTAAACTACTGAAGCGATTTAAATGAAATTTCGCGTATAGTGTAGAGCCTGATAAAAGAAATAGGCTAGGAGGGATGAAGTTGTATAGAAGTACCGTTACTTATAAAGGTAAAAGTTTGAATTATTACTTAGGCTATTGATTTGATTTAAATAAATGTGTATTTCAAAGTTTATAATAGTTACTTAAGGTGAAAATGGTATGGTATCCAAATAAACTATTCGACGCGGACGAAGTCGCGGGCACAGCTAGTACTTTATGTGTCTTGCGCGACATAACCTCAGTCAATGCGCGACTCTTGCATTGACACCTATCATTATAATCAGGCTATATTTGCGGCAAAACAAATCGTCTGTTATAATTTGAAACAGGAAATTATTCAAGTATTTGACGTCCGAATGAAATTCATTCGACTGTATCGAGTTTACATCTCCTTGTTATACTCCGAATTCAACTCCCGACCGCTCAACATCATGCGTAAACACACAAAGACGCCGCTTTTCAAAAATCGAAACTTCGCTGCGCCCGCTCACTGTCGTACCGCGCAAAGCTCAGTGCGCGCGCAGAAGCCACGGCAGGCGGTCGTGTCGCGGAATGTTCGGAATATGGACGTGTGGAGCGGCCGCCCGTCCGCAGGATGTGTGCACGCGCCGCCTCTGATCGACCCCAGGGAAGACTTTACTCTCAACTTCTTTGAGGGGAAAGACGACCTGGCGCCACCGCAGAACAAAGGTGTGTCCGTTTATAAAACTTGCTAACTATTTCAATCCTTTTACTAATTTTAGGGATAACTTTACCGACCGAATTGAACACGGTAGCTAGCGATAAATATTTCAGTTTTACCAAAACTTTGGGCTAGCGGTTGTATTGGTGAGGTTTTTTGTTGACCTCACACAGTGAACGCTGTGCGTATTGTATTTTAAATCTTAACCGTTAATTATTTAACCTATGAGCGGTGAAAAAATCGAATTAGTCGCGACCTTTTCTTAACAAACGGGGAAATCAATAAAAATTGTGATTTTTTTTTTCACTTTTCCTAACTCAAAGTAAGTCGCTTAAATAACTTGTGTTACAGTTAACAAAAACAATACTTAAACATATTATATTTGTAGTTAGTCTGTTTAGTAATAATAGTATTTAATTAAAGTTGCATAGTGTATTTATAATTAGGGAATAAATAAAAGAAAATCAATTTACTAATTAAGAAGCCATCGATATGTTGAACATAAGCTTTCTAAAAAAGAATATTGCCCGCAATTACCGTGCTGGGCAGGCGTGGTGGCAATTGCAGGGCGCAAGTTGCGACGGAGAACCTCCTGCCCTATTCCGCCCTGTTGTATTTAAACTGCACTGTTTTAAATACGATATTGCTATCTATCGGTGCTGATACCTTAGTCGCCTCTTACGACACACCATGGCAGTTTTATTTAAATGCACCCAGCTAAACGCGTAGCTTGTTGGACAGATTATTAATGTATAAATACATTATAATTTAATGATACACACATACATCATGCCTGTTTCCCATCGGGGTAGGCAGAGACTATGGATCTCCAATAGTTACGATCTTGGCATACTTCTCTTGCTTCCCTTACTTGCATTAATCCTTTCATACACGTTCGTTTGGACTTGGTACTGCTGACCAGACCCTTCATTAATTCCTTTTTTACCTGGTTAAGATATGTTCGCCTCGGTCCCTATACCAACCCTTTCATTCACATCCGCTCTATATATTTGTGTAGTCGCTGTACTTTTATCCAACCTTTCTACAAGTCCAAACCATCTTAACATACCTTTCACTATTGTTGTCACAACATCATCTTTTACACCACATCGATCTCTTTTTACACTATTCTTTTATCACTTATCTTTAAATATTAATGTTTAAAATTAAATATTCATGTAGGTTTCATAATGGTTCCTATTATTACATAGCTCGTTATGTGAGGGTTTGATACATTTCTAAATATAACTGGAGCAAATATTTACATTTATTCTATTTGTTTGTATTTTTGTTTGTGAAACCTCTGTTGTCTGGCGTCCATAACACGCGTGCTTTCAGAGACTTACCACGGAGTCAGGTCAATATATGAGATGTTGTGGGAAAAAAAGAATCTTTATCTTGTGCACTAAAAGTCGTAGGTACGACCCCCCCCCCCCCTTCCAGAGTTAACATTTATGTAATGAATATTTGTATTCGTCTTGTGTTTGGGTGTTAAATACGCATAGAGATATTATAGTTAAGATTTCTCCGATGATATCCGTAACACATAGCTTTAGGTAACTTGTCGCTATAACTGTTAACTGATATTATGAATATGAACGTTTGTGAGTGGGTGTTGATGATTGATATTATTTCATGATAAAATAATAAAAACAGATCTGCACGAAATTTGAATACATAGAGATATTTTACAGTCTATACTGTTGTGTTTGGCTACATTTTATATGGAAAAAAGCTTATCAAAAGCTTTTCATAAACTTATCAAAACAACAGACATTTGATTAATTTACAAAATAAACAATAAAGATTGATACTATTGTTTGGATCTCTATTGACATTGGTAAGTGGAAGACTTGGTTTATTTTTTCATTTCTTAATAAACAAATTGAATTTCGAATGCAGTATTTAGGAAGGCTTTATGCGCATTTCAGGCGGTCGTCTCGTCTAGACGGGTCGTGGCTTCGACTCCCTGCATTTAATCCTGTTTTGACTTTGTTAAAGTTTACTATCGGTTTGGAAAATAAATGTATTATATGTTTATACTTTCGCGTGCCACTGCCAATTAAAACATTCGAGAAATAGTCTTGTAGAGAATAATAATAATAAACTGTCTCTTATATAGCGCCCCATGGTTTCACCCGAGCTAATTAGGGGAACTTTTAATATTAAAATTGTGCTCCTTTTTACCCCCTTAAGGGATGATTTTGGAAAAATATTTTACAAATTTTTCAGGATTTCAATACACACCACGAAACAATGCCTTTACACTGAAAATCATTGCACCCCCCTTTTACCCCTTTAGAGGGTGAATTTTTAAAGATCCTGTCTTTTTGCTGTAACGTAGGGGACGTTATAAAAGGAAGTCCAATGCAAAATTTCAAGTTTTAAATCCTTTTAATTTAGGCCCTGCGTTAATATGTCAGATAGTCAATCAGTCAACTTCTTTCAGATATAATACCTAAATACATATATCGATAACCCAGACGCAGAAAAAACACAAATATCATTATATAAATGTTTGCCCCGGGGGCGGAACCCACGACTCTTTGCGCGCAAGATAGGATCACTACCATCTGCCCCATCGGGCCTGCCAAACATAAAAACATAGACAAAATTTGTCGTAACATTAATGTTAGAAACGTTTATAGATATATATCTTTTACTATTTCACGATATAACGGCTAAACAGATGTAGATAAGAATTATCTAAAGTATCATCATCATTATCATTCCAGCCATTGAAAGTCCACTGATGGACACAGGCCTCCCCAAGAAAGGGGGAAGTTTGCCCATAATTGCTGCGCTGGGCAAGTGTTGGCAATCGCATCTTCGATATACCGCCATCTGTCGGTTCTGGTACCTTAGTCGCCTCATATGACACCAGGGGGAGGTTTTATTTTACTCTGCCGGTACCTCACGGCTGGATAAGTAATCATTATCGGTACCTCATCCGTGAGGTACCGATAATGATTACCAGAATAGGTAATAATTACTAGAGGAAAATTAACTTGTCTCAGGTATCTTTTTTTTTTATAGTAAATTCCCACAACATCTCATACATTGACCTGACTCCGTGGTAAGTCGCTTAAAGCACTTGTATTACGGACGCCAGACAACAGAGGAATCACAAATATCATCATATAAATATTTGCTCTGGGTGGGAATCGAACCCACGACCCCTGGTGCACAAGACAGGATCACTACCATCTGCGCCATCGGGCCCGTCAATATCTGAAGATAGGGTCTCTATACCATCCTTAATATATTCTAATCCATAGATATCTAAAAGAAAGCCTTTCTCTTCAAATAGTTTGTATACATAAATAAGTGTAATAATTCGTAAGAATCGTATATGTTCTCTTTTATTTTTTATTACACCAGATGGACAAATAAGCATCCACGTTGTACCAAGCGTCACCGCAGCCTAAAAAAGCTTATCACAAGAATATCATTAACGCGTTGTCAACCTTGTAAATGAAGGTATTACGGTCTTGAAGATATTATGTCACATTACCCAGTAATTTCACTCTCTTGAACTCTACTTATTCAAACCGGAATACAGCTAAGCAAACAATGATATTTAATTGTTATATTATGTATATATATTGTGTGAAGTCTTCTATGATTTTTTTCTTCGTAAGATATATTTATTACATGCAAACAGTATTTTATAAATGGTATTTTTTTTCATTTATTCTCCTCATTTTCTGCACATAAATATCTTTATAAAACAGTTATTGAATCCTAGTGCCTGCTGGAAGTACCTATATTTGATTTCATTAGGATTTACAGGTATACTTCAAATATAATAAAATAGATAGATGCATAATCTTGGACATGTTTTACAAACGCATACAGGAAACAGCACACACACACATAAACACTCATAACAATACTTGATACTAGTAGTAGTGGTACTCGTACTGGTCTTTTTTTATCTTCTCATTTGTACTTGCTCATGCTTACGTCTCGTTTAGTGTCAGGTGCATGATTTAAAAGATTAGTCTTAAGTTTCAGAACCATTATTGATATTATATATGTCAAAGACAAGTAAAATATTATTATTATTAAATTACTACTAATAAAACGCAGTAGTTTATCTGTCTATTTGTTATGCCTTCAAGGCTTCATGTATTATTTAAAATATATACGAGTATTTTTGTCGACAGCTTCAACCTTAGTAAAGCACAAAAGTTACTTTTGATCCCTAGAAAATAAGAGAAATGAAATTATACTAATTTTTATGTATGTATGTAATAATTTATATGACATTTTCCACGAAGGCTCTATTTTTTAGTTTTCCTTTAGTGAAACTGAGTTCGATTGATATGTTACGTTTAAAGCCGAAATTTAGAGGAAGAAGTAATTACTTTTAAGATTCTTTTCACAAATGAATTGTCAGTAAAGCCTTGAGTATCCAATCATGAATAGTAAGGATTCAAATACTTTAAAATAGCTAACATTTGTACGGATTCCATTTACACCACATCAAATTAATCATAGATTAATTACAAATAATCCTCTTTGAAAATAGATCAAATGTATAGACTCGATCGAAGAATTTGGATTTGATATCAGAAGGGAAAATCAAAATAATTAAAAATTCACAAAACACCCCATACATTGATCTGGCTCGGAGATCTGGAGGCCTACATTAGGTAGACAATGATTCATACAAAGGTCATCTGATTTGGTACCTCACTCTAACCTATTTCTGCCGCCAAATAGCAGTGTTCACATTGCTGTGTTCCGATCTGAAGGGTGGGAGGGGCACTGATATTTAGCATAGTACCTTCAAGTCACAAGGTTATCAGTGCGTTCGTGATATCCTTGTGATATTGCGAGCGTGTATAGGCGGCTGTGACATTTAGTATCACGCTGGCTGTATGCTTGTTTGTCGATCTGATCTAAATAAAAAAAGGCAAGGCGCTTAAAGCAGGTGTGTTACAGGTGTGTCCTACTTATGCGCCTGGGTTCATGAATCGATACCATCAACGCCTTCGAGCCTGGCGAAATAACGTTGGGCAAGGTTCCGCTCACCATTTTTGCCAGCCCAGTTTCTATAGGAAGTGCAGAGGCATTGGTCGCTTCCCGAGGACCCGATCTTCGCGCCTTATATACGAACAGGTCTGAGTGGTCCATGACATGGCTGAATCTTTCTTTGCTCGACACGCAGGTTCAGGCGTAGTGGGCTGTCGGTAATGCTAAGTCGGTATATCACAAAACAGTAGGATCAACAACAAATTCTTTAGTGTCTTTTTACGAAATTACAGCTGTGGTACTGTAAATAAAACCACTACCCCGTTGTGGGTAGGATAGTATCTCCCCTTGTACCTAATGCCGTAAGAGAAGACTGAGGTGTAGCTTAATTGCTGGGATGGGCAGCAACCTTATTGCGGAACCTGCTTACTGCAATTGTCAACACGCTTGCCCAGTGCGGCAATTAAGGGCAAAATTACACCTTCCTTGGGGAGGCGTAAGTTTAACAATGGACTTTTAATGGCTGATATGATGTTGATGAAATAATAACACGATGTTAAGCAGGTTTGCGGATGAAACTTGGCAGGCGTTAGATGCGCAATTAACACTCATCTATGTATTTTGGTCAAATCTTTACAAATTAGGTATATAGTAGATTGTAGATAGTGGATGAGAGTATAGTGGAGGATATATCTGTGTTACTCTAATATATACACTATATTATTGTAAATTTTTATTAAAATCCACTAAATAGCCTTTGCGTTCGTGAGTAACAAACAATGATACTCAATAACTATCGCGTTTCTAATATACATGTTTTTTATTCATCATGATCATTACAGCCATTAAAATTCCAGGGCTGAACATTGGCCTTCCCAAGTTAAGAAATTTTTGCCCATAATAGCCCTAGTGGGCAAGTGTGATAGCAATCGCAGAGCGCAGCTTTCGTGACGGGAATGCTGCTGCCCATCCCCACTCTATGCATTTGAGCTACACTGTCTCTGATGAATTTTCTGCCATCTGTCGGTCCTGGTACCTCAATCGACTCTTATGACACCTGGTACAGAGGGAGGTACTATTCTACTCTGCCGGTACCTCACGGCAAGTGTGGCAGCGGTGTTTTATTGATAAACAGATATTATTGGCATTTTAGTTGACGTCATTATAAGAAACCTTCGAAACTTACCTGCCGGAAAAGGCGAGGCAAACCTGAAATCACAAAAAATGTGATATAGACATTCATGCATTGAAATTTATTCAGAATCAGATTTTGCGCGTTGAAACAGCGAACGAACCCGAAGACAAATTCACAGTCCTTGTAATTTAGCGGCAATACCTTGTGACTTAGGTCAGTCAGTCAGTCATTTCAATCCACGACGGGCCCGATATGTGGTGGTGATCCTGTCTTGTGCGTCAAGGTTCGTGGTCATATATGCATTTAAATAGTATATTTGTGATTCCCCTGTTGTTTGATCTTCGCAACGAAAGTGCTGTAAGCGAATAATTACGGAATCAGGTCAATGTATGAGATGTTGTGGGATTTTATCATTATATTCTCTAATTTAATGAGGAGTCTTGCTTTCGCGCGGATTGTAAACCAAACGTACACTTTCAGTGTATATTTTACGAGTCAGTAATTAGTGAGTTAGATAATAATTTTCAGATTATGATTTTATTTTTCGAGGATTACTATTTTCTCTAACTGTTCGATGACATTGGAATGAATTTGTAAATAGTCCATACTTTAATGACTTATTATTATTTGAAAAATAATCATTTCACATAACACAGTACATTTCAAATATTTTTATGTGAAATTATGCTCTCGTATTGTTTTTAATTATATGTCATTTATCAATTTGTCTAAATTGAAAAGACACTGTAAACCCCCGTAAGGTTACATAATTAATTATTACATAATAATGATAATATATTTATTCGAAATTATTTTAACAATATTCTTCTTATTCTTAAAATCATAAGTTACAGACATAAACGTTTAATTTAAAAGAGGTACCTATGTGTGATACGGCTGTCGGCATCCTCCAACCAAGGTATACCCAAGTACAAAACAACCATGGCTGTCTAAGAAGTCTCAACCTATCTACCTAACCTAACCTATCAAAATATATCGATAAATGAAACAATTAGTTTTCCCATTTTATAATTAAAGATGACAACAGTCCTACAAGTGCATTAAAAATTAATTCCCTTCAACTTGCCAGTGAACTACACCGTATTACTTGGGATACTTAAAACAGATTCTGCTGTGATATTGAAAAAGGGAGGGCTGGCGACGGGAAAACGTCGCGGAAATTCATTTTACTTTTTCCGATGTGTACATATTTTCTCAGGGTACCGTTCGGTGTTTATTTATCTCGGAATCGTATCTGTCAGTTCCGGTACCTCAGTCGTTCGACACCTAGGAAAGGGACTAGAATATGTAGTTTCAATGCATACATCGGCGTTTTTGCAAAAATAAAAGGACACAGTATATGATATCCGCTTTTCATCAACATATCAGCCGTATCACGTCTACCAAAGAGTTGGCCTAGGCAGGCGCCACTAAGCGGTACCAAACGTAGCTTGGTGACAATACAGCTACCCAACCCCCTGTCACATCTCAGATATACCGCCATCAGTAGGTCTAAATATCAAAGCCTACACCCTGTTCACTGACAAAAAAAATTGAAGAAACAAAAAAAAAGGAAAGTACAAAAACCCCTCCGGGTTTCCTTTTATCGCGATTTGCGAATTTGTAAGACGGCATTTGCCGACCATAACTTTATTGGTACGCACACAATAGGTTAATGAACAATTACAAGTCCGTCAAAATTATACATTCAATTTTGAATTCCATGGCCCGCCTTTAAATATTAATGTTGATCGTGAATATTCAAGAGTTTACTTGAAGACAGTACCTATATAAAAGGCGTTATGACATAATTATGGTATTGAATTTGTCAAAATTATTTTAAATTAGCCGTGAGGTACCGGCTGAGTAGAATAGTACCTCCGCCTGTACCAGGTGTCGTAAGAGGCGACTAAGATACAAGAATAAATGATTTCGCTCTCATTATTTTGTTTTGTTTTTATTTAATGAACTTATATTTAATGAAATTGGGGTGTAAACAATCCGATATAGATCAGCCCCGAGAAATAACAAGCGAATTATTTGATAGCACCCCGCCCGAGGCTAGAGGCTTCTGTTGGCATGGGTCGAGTTGTCCGTGTCTCGGCTGTGTACCTGTCTGTGGCAATCTCAAACTCATTCTAGCTCTGATTCGACCTTACTGATCGCAAGTTTTATTTATTTATTACTAGCTGTGCCCGCGACTTCGTCCGCGTGGAATAGTTTTTTGGGTACCATACCTATTTACTTCAAATTATGTAAACTTTGAATGTCACGTTTATTTATATCGAATCAATGGCCTGAAAAATAAGTTTTAAGTTTCTAGCTCTAAAAATAGCGATCCATGCAAACAACTTTTCATCCCCCCTTGCAACCCCTTACAACCCTTATTTCGAGTTCAAAAATAGCCTATGTCCTTTCTTAAGGTCTAAAGATTGTCTATGCCAGATTTCATCAAAGTCGGTTGAGAGGTTTAACCGGGAAAGCGTAACAGACAGACAGACAGACAGACAGACAGACAGAGTTACTTTCGCATTTATAATATTAGTAGGGATTAAATTTTATAGTGTAGATGTAAATAAATAAATTCCCACAACATCTCATACATTGACCTGACTCAGATGTAAGTCGCTTAAAGCACTCGTGTAACGGCCACCACACAACAGAGGAATCACAAATATACTACTTATATACATATATTCAAAACCCAGTCACAGAATAAACACAAATATTGTCATATAAACCTTTGCACTGTGTGGGTTTCGATCCCACGACCCTTGACGAACAAGATAGGATCACTACCATCTGCGCCATCGGGCCCGTCTATATAATTACAGATTACTGTCATGCATACTAATATTCATAATCAAATATAATATTAATTAGACGGTAACTAAGGAGATTTGTACACGACATGTTTTATGTATATATATTTTTATTATTATTTATTTATCAAACAAGACGTAAAGAATATAAGCAAAAAACAATTATATGAGGAATTATTTTTTTGATCTTTAGCCGATTATGATATTTTATGAGGTGGCTGCGGATGATTAGCCTCTCTCTGAAAAGTAAAGAATCTTTTAAAAAAAAATTCTTTATCTTTGCCACTGAGTTTCAGTCTATTGTAGGAACGACATATTCAGGTTATTGGGTTGTAGAAGGAAATAATAATAATGTTGTTCCATCCCCACGCTGTTAATATTCGATGTTTCGTAAAGATATACCGCTATCTGTCGGTTCTGGAAACAAATGCGCCTCTTTCAACACTTGCAGGGGAAGGTACTATTCTACTCCTCTAATAACCCTCGGTAGAGTAGAATAGTACCTCCCCCTGTACCAGGTGTCGTAAGACAAGTGGCGGTACATCCATCCGAAGTAGTGAAGCCCAAATGCTACAGGGCGAGGTTGGACAGCAGCATTCCCATCGAGAAGCTAAGCTATGCAGTTGTCACCACGCTTGTCCAGCGCAGGAATTCCCTTTTATTGCGAAGGACTATGTCCAGCAGTGGACGGATGATGACTGCTATGATGATGTGATGCCGAAGAAAAGGAAAAGAAGATATTTCTGCTCTGAACTCATTAAAATCCACGTGTTAGTTTGGTTTAATAGTCATATGGAACCATAGCGAGGGCCGGCTCGCGCTTGACTGCTACTTTTTAATAATAGATCAAAGTCTACTCCCGGCCAGGCTCGAAGAAAATGAACGGATTCTTAATGAATAATGTCTAGATATCAATGTAACGATAGAGGAGCACATCGATGAAAAATATATGAACTTAAAGCTATACATTTCCTGTCAATAACCCAATAGTACCTACTCGTACTTCGTCTGTATCAGGTGTCGTCAGAGGCGACTAAAGTACCAGAACCGACATGGCTTTATATCCACTATGGGCCACTAAGTCCACTGCTGGACGTAGACCTCCCCAAAAGGGGGAATTTTGCCCATAATTGCCGCGCTGGGCAAGCGTGTTGGCAACCGCAGAGCGCAGCTTTCGCGACGGGGATGTTGTTGCCCATCCCCACCCTGTGCATTTGAGCTACACGGTCTAGAATAAAAATACCACCATCTGTTGGTTATTTTCTGTATAACAATTTTATTATAATTCCTAAATCAATGAAAAAAAGGTTCCTATGTCAGCCATTTTAGGCAAAGGTGAAGGGTTAAAAAGGAGTCAGTAGTTATTTGCTTACTTAATCACTGATAAACTGGATACAGTCAATATGCGGCAGTCCATTAGAATACCA
Source organism: Heortia vitessoides (assembly GCA_020976665.1). Classification (NCBI taxonomy): domain Eukaryota; kingdom Metazoa; phylum Arthropoda; class Insecta; order Lepidoptera; family Crambidae; genus Heortia; species Heortia vitessoides. The sequence goes on along the minus strand of JACJUM010003259.1, from coordinate 23,453,932 downwards.
CCCGGTTTGATAGTCCCTTCGTTCCAATACCGCGTACCCGCCGCGGGGCACGCGGGTCCAATTGGGCATAGGATCGCTCATTAATGAGCGGCGTCCGGTTTCCCCCGGTGGCGCTGGAGTTAACATTTCTAATCCTGCAAGTTGAACAGCTATATAAACTTCCTTCATTATTGTATAGAACAATTTCGCTTTCATCTGTCTTTTTCTACGTACGCTTAGATATTAAACGCAACGAATTTGATAAGGTTTTCTTTAATAGATAAACTGATTTACGAGCAAGGTTTATGTGTAATACATGCATACAATATATTACAGGTTTCCAATGTGATATAGTTTATAAACACATTTCGATTACATAACTAACGCTGGCTGAACCCGACGAGATAGATCAAAATAATGTACTACAGTATTGTACACCTTGAAAAGGTTCACAAAAAGGCCGCGGTGGCCTTTGTTTACGTCTAAGGGATAACAATAACAAATTTTATCTTGATTGCGTACTCCGACCCGAGCGTAGGACGGGTCGCTATTCTTAAATAATTTTAATACGAGTATATCTCGGATTCCTAACTACTCCAATAATAAAAGATTGTCCAGACAATGATGATATCGGACAATACATATTGTTTATATTAACTTGACTTTAATGTAGTCTTTGTTCATATCTTGTAAACAAGAACCTTCGAAAGAAAACGTCACTCACTCACCCTATATGACATTAAACAACTCGCTATTTCTATTCTCAGTAACCAGACGTCCTGTCAAATATACTTATTTTTTTTTTATATTATGAAGTCAACAAACAAGCGTACGGTCCGCTTGATGATAAACGTGACCGCAGACTAGACAATCACGTCATCACAAAGATATCACTAGTGTGTCGTCAACCTTGTGAACTGAAGATACAAAGTCACATTACCCAGTAATTTCACAGCCTATCACCCTTCAAACCGGAACACAGCAATGCGAACATTGCTATTTGGCGGTAGAAATTGGTGAGAGTGAGGTACCCATGCAGGCGACCTTTGTTTGATGTCTACCTCTGTTTATTGAGCGTTAATAAAATATCGCGAATATAAATACTTTCATATCTCTCAAGTTGGATCAAACTGTATATATCAAGCAATATTTAATTAAAATCAGTCCATCAGTTCAGAAGTTCATCCCGGACGGAGATTTTCAAAATCTCTCTTTTGGCATACCATACCAAAATGCTGGATCATACCAGCCACTGAAAGTTCACTGCTGGACACAGGCCCCCCTAAGAGGAGGAATATTGCCCATAATTGCCGCGCTGAGCAAACGTGTTGGAAATCGCAGGGCGCAGCTTTCCTGACAGGGATGCTGCTGCCCATCCCCGCCCTGTGCATTTGAGCCTAACTATTTTGGATAGACATACTGCGATCTGTCGGTTCTACCACCTTAGTCGCCTCTTACGACACTTGGTATTGTAGCCTGCCGGTACCTCACGGCCAAAAATGCCGAATTATGTTCAAGATAATATTTACTAGATATAGTAATATATTACTTTGATAAATATACCGCTGCCGACAGAGTAGGAGTACCTTCAGTCTTCAGCAGAATCGAATGAGGGAACCGGAACCGACAGACGGCGGTATATCTATCCGAAGTACACGGGGCGGGAATGGGCAGCAGCATTCCCGTCGCAAAGCTGCTCCCTGCGATAGCTCCACGCCTGCCCAGCGCGGTATATACGGGGCCTGTATCCAGCTGTGACGACCAACGGCTGATATGGTGTTTGTGATTCTGCAAAAGTAAAAAATAATCTATGTTCTGTACTTGTCAATATAATTGAAGTGTCTATTTATAATATCAAAGTAAAAGATTTAAAAAATTGACACATCGACGGCCAGAAATTCAATTAAAGTAAGGTACATATGTATAGCAAACATTTTTGCATTTATTTGTATCTAAATTTTGTTAATAGTTTCAAGTAATAGAGAATATAATTTCTATAATATGTGTTAGTAACAGCTTAAACATAATTGAAAATAGCTTTCCAAATAATAAAGTTATATCGAGTTAATTGCTTTTATTTCCTTTTTTGTTTTTCTTAAATGCCAGTGTATTGTACATTACAAGAATCAAATTTATGACCGTCGAATATAATAGTAACGAAAATAAGCTTTTTTTTACATGTCTGTTTGTTTGATGTAAACACCGAAACAGCTAGACCGATGTTGAAGGGACTCACTGCTAGATAGCTAATAAGAAGTGACTTGGTTATTTATTATTTATTATTTTCACGGAAACTATGCAGCCAGCTATTAATAGACATCAAACATCCCTTGAGCGGGCTTGCTAAATGACAAACTTGGTAGTATTAATTAATTCATTTAGTGAAACTTTCAAGTCTCGAAGTCAACACACCTAAGTGTCTGCGCGCCTGTCTGAGGCTAGGCTGAAACTTCTTGGCTAGGGAACTCGACGCGCCCGATGGCTTTGATCTTGGTGATCCTATCTTGTGCGCAAGTGCGTGGGTTCAATGCCCACACAGGACAAATATTTTTATGATCATATTTGTGTTTTTTGTGAGTCTGAGTGTTAAAGATTTGTATTTCTCTGCCTCTGTCATCAGTTCAATCCTTAGCAATGATAAACATTTATACGTTTAAAATTTGTGTTTGTTCTGTGTCTGGGTGTTGAATGTGTATTTAAGTATTACATATCTGATTTAGTCGACTTATCTTGGTGTCTGGTTAATGCATTGGATGTTGCATGAATTTATAATGTAACTAATATTTCAAACGATTAAGGTATTTAACAATATTAAATAAATTAAACAAAATATGTAGCAGGTAATTAAGGACAAATAATATCGAAAGTATTCGAGATTCCGACTACAGCATCGGCAAAGTAGAATAGTACCTCCCACTGTATCATGTGTCGTAAGAAGCTACTTAGGTACCAGAACCAGTGCGGTATATCTACTCTGCCGGTGCCTCCTGCCATCATATAATTGTTTGTCTGTGAGGGGATCGAATCCACGACCCTTGGCGCATGAGATAGAATCACTACCACCTGTGCCATCGGGTCCGTCGAAAAATAATACTCATTGTAACTGAATGTACAAGGAATAAGTCAGGGTAAATATATATTTTAATAAATATATATACATATTTTGGATGGACTAAAGTAAAGTACCCAAGTGTGCGAAAAAGATAAATCAGTATCCCTATAGAACAGAACGCGGCTAAGCTTCCTCGAGTCGTCTCGGCGAGCCGAGGCGGGGAGGTGGGGCGGGGTCATTGACCGCGTGTTATGCAACACCAATTAGGTCCGCCGGACGAGAATTACGCTTGGCCCGTTTATGATACAACTGCGACTTATGAGAGTGTTTTGCTTTTTTTGTGGTTCCACTTTTTGTTCGCAATTATAGTTTTGTGTTATAAGTCTCCGACAACTAGGTAGTAGCGGATACTATTCGATCGACAGAAAATTAATGTCGCCTTGCGATTAGACATGGCACGAGAATGACATGGAAGGAGAATGGAGACAAATACAGCAACATTCCCATAGGGCACACGCAAAGTTTTAATTAAGAGAAAAATAGTGATCGTGTAATTTAAATATAATTCCTAATATAAACTCTTGATCTCTTTCTTACTGTTAATTTAAATAAAAAACATCAAAACTCGCACGGTAATGGCATCAACAAAATACTACCTGGGCGACGTGAAGGCGGGCCGCTAGCATAATAAAAATACCTACATCTAATATCAATGGAGGCCATTGTTTAAGTTATTTTTTAATATGTACGCGAATCTATATATATAAAAGGAGAAGTTGACTGATTGAATAACTGACATATCAATGGAGGCCTAAACTATAAGGGCCAGAAACTTGAATTTTTGCACGGGGATTCATTTTATAACGTAGGGGAGCGCTGACAAAGGTTTTTGCACACCCTAAAGGGACAAGACAGTACCTAATGGAGTACGACAGTTTGTTTGTGTTTTTGAAGTTATTCCAATGAAATTCACTATGAAGTTGCTTTAATCAATTTCATGAAACACCAGTAAAATATTTTTGTGAATATCATATCTTGAAGGGGTAAGAGGAGAGGGGAAGGGTGAAGGAGGGAATAAAGGAGCTCTTTTTGAGTCAAATATTTTCAAGAAAATGTCAAAAGCAACATGGACGTAATTATTTTTTGTCAAAAAAGATTTTTATTGATTAGATAAATTCACAAAAAAAACTAAGATTTCCAATTGATCCATATTTATTGTCTTTGTAATCACTGGAGGCACTGCTCTATGGAAATAAAAAACACTAGTTGTTACGGGCTAGTTTAAAACAGAAAACATGCTGTCCAGAGTCACTATTTCACGCGGACGAAGTCGCGGGCACAGTTAGTCTCTTTATACCTAATATTAGTGGGTACAGCTTTTTATAACAAGGTGTAATGTACAACGAGGCATTCGATAATATTTTTTTAAGAATACTCTTAGTGATTACTGTTTCAAAGTGAACAATAAAGCAATACGAATCACAAAGGAGCTGACGAGTTGTGCATAAAATGTAGTGTTTACAAAGATAACGCGAACAGTGACTTCTGTTGTACGGAGTTGCAAGCGTGTTTCGTCATTACAATTGCACGCGTTTCTTCACGCATGAGCGCGGCTGAGTGCAGTGCAGTGTAGTGCAAAATCACAATTTTATGTAAGAATCTTACACTATACTTTTGTCAATAGAGAAATGAGGCCAGACACTAATTTGAGAATAATCTAATTGATTTTGAAGCAAACAGAATTTTGGAAAACAAGGATAGCAAATTAGCATATGATACGATAGTAGCTCATATCATCAGAAAGATATCACTAGTGCGTTATCAACCCTGTAACTAAGATATATATCACATCACCTATAGCTTCGCAACGGGAAATCCTGCCCATTCTCGCCCTGTCGCATTTAAGCTCTCCCGTTCCGTGTGGATATATCACGCCATCTGCCGTGAACACGATGTTTTTGACTGAGATGTTTTTCCAACAGGGACTTTAACGAGATTTGTTATTTTATATTTTCGATCTCGTCCTCGAGGCGATAATTTTCCGATACTTTTTTTATTGGCGAGATGTGGCTGTAACGATTAACGCTTAGGTTAACACGATCGCAGTAAACTGATAAACACTACCCCTCAATGAAGCGCGTCATATGTGACCGCGCCTGAGGCTTACGTCTACGTATTATATTCCCTCGAAAAATTGTGTTTATACTATTTATTCTTAAGTTCATTTTTAAATAGTTATTATAATTCATTTATAACCTAACAATTAAGCTGCAAATCTACTTACATAAAATAGTACAAACATTAAATATACTAGTAGAAAATAGGTATTTATTATTATTATAGTTAACAAATTTCATCAGAATCTATGCTAATAATACACTTTTATAATAAGAGAAAATTACATTGTATTTGTCTGTTACGATTTTACTCAAAAACTAGACGATAATTAAAATTTTTTCACCATTGGAGAGGTATTTATTTAACGAGTAACATATAACAGAATAAAAAAGAATAGACAAGAACACCTTTACCTAAAATAGAACAATTTGAACAATTTCTGTATCTGTGTATATTTGTAATAAATATACACAGAAATTAATGAACTCATTTCAAAAACTCTTTCGTGAATAGAAAAAAAAAATGAACGAGTGAAAAAAGTATATTATAAGTAACATATTGTATCCCCATACTGTCTCGGGAAGGGGAATGACGTGAGTGAAACATCAACAGAAACTGTTGTTTAAGCTCCAAACGCCTGCCTTGTTCTATCCGCAAATCCGCTTTTCATCGTGTTGTGTACCAGACGCAGGCAGGTACTATATTTCATTATCCTACTAATATTATAAATGTGTAAGTTACAAATTACATACTTTGGTTAGTCTGGATGTTTATTACATTTTCACGCAAAAAACTACAGAATGGATTTCAATGAAACTATACAATAATGTAGCTTCATCATAATCATCATATCAGCTATTGGAAGTCCTCTGCTGGATATAGGCCTCCCTAATAAAGGAGGAATATTGCCAATCGCCACGTTGGTCAAGCGTGTTGGCAATGGCAGAAAAGCTTTCGCGACGGGGATGCCGCTGACTATCCCCACCTAGTGCATTTCAGTTAATACACTGTTTAAAATGGATATACCGCCATCTGTCGGTTCTAGTACCTCAGAGGGAGGTACTATTTTACTAAGCCTTTGTATGTTTGGTACGAGTAAATTAAAAAAACTACTGGACAGATTTCAATAATTCTTTCACCATTAGAATGCTACATTATCCCTGAGTTATATATAGGCTATATTCTTAAATTAAAAACAAATAGGGATCTCTACTTTAATTTTAATAATGCAATCCAATTTACCGTGTAGTTTGCCTTTCTTATCATTTTGATAGGTTAGAACAACCGTCTATCCTCGAACAGAGAAAACAACTTTTTACAAGAATTTCTATTCTGGGTTGGGAATACAAGATTTTCGAGACTTGATCAGTTTTAATCAATCCATATATGTTCAAACAAAATGTTTAAAACAGTTGTCTATCCGCGCGAAGCCCGTGCTTATTTATATACTAGCAGTGCTCCGCGTTTTCACTCACGTAATTAACATAAAAAGTCCACTGTTGGTCAAAGGCCTCGCCCAGATAGGTTATATCTGCCCGTAATTGCCGCGCTGGGCAGGCGCGTTGGCAATTACAGAGAGCAACTTCCTCCACGGGGATGCTGCTGCCTATCCTCACCCAATGACGACGCTAACCATCACACGGTCCGTGCATTTGTTGCAAATATCAGTACAAATAATAAAAATTGGAGTGTCTATTTGTAATAATAAAATAACAGCATATTCTGAATGCATTCGGGTGTATACATGGTACATATAATAACAAAACAACATTATTTTAAACTAGCTGAGCCCGCGATTTCGTTCGCGTGGTTGGCAGAAACTCTATCGAATTTATTTTTTTAATGCTCACGTTGGTTCATGTTATTGTATAATCGTAAATAAGATTTTTTAAATAATATGTAAAAAAAAAAGGTTTTTAAAATAATGGGTCAAAGTGCTTCGGCATAAATTATATTTTTACTTTTGTTTAAAATAAAGCACGCTGTATTCGACCGTTTCGTAAGGAGCCGACCGCGCGTCTGAGCCGCGCGGCATGGTACCTCGTAAAGATACACTCGCGAGTGGTAGTGGCAAGCACGGTTATGGGGCACGGCCCACCTCCCCCTCACCCGCCGCCGCGTGGCCTGCTTGCACATTATAATGGTAGCAAGCCTTCTTCGACAAATAATGGTATTATGAGTAAATCTTGAGAGATAAACATATACTGTCGCGGACTTTTTTTTTATTAAAAAAAAAGGAATAATTATTTCATACATAGTTTTTGAATAACTTAAACCGTTTATGGCAGCGCATGCCACGAAAGACCTTAAATCTGAATAATTTTCCCCGTTTTTGCAACATTTCTTACTGACGCTTCGCTCCTATTGGTCTCAGCGTAATGTTATATAACCTAAGCCTTCCTCTATTAATGGACTATCCAACAAAAATCGGAAGAATTATTAAAATCGGACCAGTAGATCCTGAGATTAGTGCGTTCAAACAAACCAACAAACAAACTCTTCCGCTTCATAATATTAGTACAGATTTTTGCCTGTCTGTTTGTTTGGTCTCTGAAAGTACTGGACCGATTTTAGTGTGATTTTCACTGCGAGATGGCCGATTTATAAACAGCAACTTAGGTTATATAATATCACGAAGTCTCTCCTGAGATATGAGGGGTCAATACCACTTGTGAGCCTTAAAGTTTTTAGACGCAGGCCTATTTATGAATCCCATCAGTAAACTGTCTGAATCTGAGGCTGGTGAATTCTAATTCTGCGTATCTGCCTCGACACCTCATTATTCATCATTCCAAGAGTTTCATTTGCTATGTGGAATCTAATAACGGGGAATTCCTATCGGCTACCATCCAGGCGAACTATCTCCAGCTTATGCAGGTCGCTTATTTGAACCACACGGCCCGCTGCGATCCGGATATTTTCTATTGCAAATGCAGCATATTTGACAGCATTAAATATACCCTAGATTTTTAAATATCATCATCTGACTTCAAATGTTGTAGTAAGCTTTTTATTTGTTTTAAAACGAAAAATAAAATAGATACTACAAATAATTACAGACAAATGAAAGTAATTATTTTAAAAACATGTTACATTGTTGTTGTACATGTTTTAAATTTAGTGATCACATAATTAAAGTAATAATTATAACAATAAAATGTAAATAATTAGCTAAATATTAAATAACTAGAGTAAATTAAATTGAATTAATCAAGCAAAGGCCAGCATCGACACTTCTCACACAAATAATAGTGTTAGCAAAGCTGTTCCGTTTTGAAGGGTGAAAAAGGCAGTGAAATAACATTTTCAAGTCACAAAGTTAGCAACAGAATGTATGCTTGTTTGACGATCGGTTATAAAAAAATAGAAAAATTATCAGTCATAGGACTGCTGTGCAATATTTAATTGAAAGGTATTTTTTTTACACAAGCATACAGTCCGCGTGATAGTAAGCGTCATCGCAGCCTATAGACGCCCGTAATATCACAAGGATATCACTAATGCGTTGCCAACCTTGTGGCTTGAAGTTATCACGCCACAAGGCTAGAAGTTCAAACCATCTCAACATTCCTTTCTCTCTCACTTCTCTTATCACATCTAAAAATCATTTAATCCACATGTATTGTTTGTACGCCCAGCAAGTCTGGTCCGAAGCACAATTGACTAGCTGTTTTCACAGTAAGATTTTAAAAAACAAGATCCAAACCCGAGCAGGCAAACAACCATTTGCTCTGTTCGTTCTACCTGCCCAAAACCTAACGTAGTTAATTGGAAGTGGAGGCATGAAAATATTGGATACCCTGAAAATACACTTCGCCAGTTCGTTTCGCTCATGCAGCGATTTCGTTGCACCGAATTCCAAAACACGCTACAAAAATACACCACTGAAAAATTGGAAGGGCTAAATTCAATTGCGAGTTTCCGCAACGCACAAGCTAGCTTGTGATAGAAACGGCTTTTTTAGCTCTTAGTGAATTATGTACGCAGTATATTGCACAGATGACCAGTCCCCCAGGAAGCAATTAACATAAAAGCTGACATAAATTTTAATGCCCATTAATTACTTAATTCCACATAAATCCGCGACAAGTCTTGGAAATCACACTCGGAAGCTCTCGATTTTAAATGCGTTCGGTCAAATGTTAATACACACGGATAGCATTATCCCATTTCCTCAATATATTAAAAATGAACGTGCACGTGCACCTAATGTAAGAATTAATATAACTTTAATAGCATAAGGAAACGTTTTCAATACAATAGTGAAAGTAAGCTTGCTAAGTACCTGAAGTGTAGGAACGTGCTGTGAAGACGCAAACGGATAACTACTTACACAGATGCAAGACGATTACTACTTACAACACGGTGACTTCTCCGGCGAGTGCGTGCAGGTCTCGCCTGTGCAGCGAGGACCGGTCGCACTGTTGCGGCCCGTCGCTTTCCGACCACTCAACTACTGTTATATCGGAATATTTAGCTAAATCAACCTTGACGTACCCTTTGGTATATGAGAGCCCATTATCTTCCGTTGAATATATCAACAATCCCCAAGCAAATTCATCCTGAAACGCTTTCTCCGTACTTTATTTACTGATGCTGCTTCTCTAACTTTATAACCCTATTTAGGATGTATTTAAATATATATTTTGTTATTTATACAAATATGTAGCGTTTATCTATTTTGTATATATATATATATATATATATATTGTCTGCACCTAAATATTTTATTTTTTCTGTTTCGTGTAACGGTTTTAAGTCCGCCATTTGTAATATTTTGTGCAATAAAGTACAATACATAAATAAATCTATAGATATCCACTATCTACATCAACTATAGTGTACCGGCAGAGTAGAATGGTCCCTTTCTTGCACCAGGTTTCGTAAGAGGCGACTGTGGTGACAAATTCAACAGGATGGCGATGGGCAACTGCATTGACGTCGTGAAGCTCTGCGATTACCACCACGCCTGCCCAGCGCGGCATTTATGGGCAAATTTCCCCTTTCCTTGGGGAGACCTGTATCCAGCTGCGTATGTTCTGCGGTTTCTATGATCATGATGATGATGAAATTCAACCGACGAGGACTTTGAAATGTTGCCAGTATTAGAGGCACCCTAATTTGTTTTCCAACTTCAACATTCTGATCTAGGGAACCCGAGGGATATGTGCGCAAGCCTATATTCCCTAAAAACCTAGTCTTATGTATTTGGTCGATTATTTATGATACCATTGCCCGGTCATCATTACAGGCATTGGAAGCCCACTGCTAGACATAGGCCTTCCCAAGAAAAGGAGAAAATTTGCCCATAAATTGCCGCACTGGGCAAGCGGAATCACAATTGCAAAACACAGCTTTCGCCACAGGGTTGATGCACATCCCAACCCTGTGCAATGGAGCTACACAGATTCGGATAGATATACCGCCGTCTGTTGTGACAACGCCTCTTACGATACCTGATAAATAGGGAGGTATCTATACTACGCCGGTATCTTACAGCTATTTATATTAATAATTAGAAGGAATAAAGGAAATGTATGTACCAGAGTTACCGATTATAGTCCAACATATTATATATCATAGAGGTCGTCTACGTTAATACTCGTATTTCGCTCACCTGTTTTATCGCCAAATAATAGTGTTATTTCTGTGCACCGATTAGAAGGATGAAAGAGGCCGCGATATTGCATGGGTAATGTGACATAATAATCCAATTTACAAGACGACTACGCGTTATTGATATCCTTGTGATATTCCGAGCGTCTATAGGCTGCGGTGACGCTTACTATCGCGCGGACTGTATGCTTGTTTGTCGTATATTTATTTCTTGATATGCACATTTTATTGTTTCGGTAATTTAGGAATTAAATAATGGTTCCTGATATAAGATCAGATGATCATTAATAAATATTATACTAGCTTCTCGTCTCTGACTTTGCCTATATGGACTCACTTTGTATCACGCCTCGCGGAAACGGGAGCATTAGGATTCAAGCCCATCTCTTTCTAGGATTTAAACTATCACCTTGACATTTTTTCAATAAAACCAGTGTACCGGTGAAAGCGTGACAGACAGACAAACTAGAGCATTTATATTGACACTATGGATGCGATATAGAACCAGATTGTTTATTAATTTGTGTACGACAAAGGGAAATTATTAATAAAGGTTTATCGCCTTCTTATAACTTGGGCAATAAAGTTCTAATTTGCTTGCATTGATTTTCAACTGCTTCTGTCTCAGATAGTTACATTTTTTGTTTTGTGTATTATAATTTTTAATTATAACTATTGTACTTATTCGCCTTGAGGTACCGGCAGAGTAGAATAGTACCTCCCTCTGTACCAGGTGTCGTAAGAGGCGACTAAGGTTCCAGAACCGATAGGTGGCGGTATATCCATCTGAGACAGTGTAGCTCAAATGCATAGGATGGGCAGCGTCACCGTCGCGAAAACTGCGGTCTGTAGTTGCCATTACGTTTGCCCAGCGCGGCAATTATTATGTGCAAAATTCCACCATACTTGGGAGTCCTATTTCCAGCAGTGGACTTCCAATGGCTGTAATGGTGATTGTAATTATATTACATCGTTTCAATTTAATTCATAAACTTGTTCGTATCGCTGTCATGAATAAATAAATCTATACTAATATTATATAGAGAAAATATTAGTATTTTTACCTTATAATGAATTAGATAAAATCTACGGAACTGATTTTTAAATTTGTTTTCACAAATAGAACGCTACGTACTTCTTGACAATTGAGAGCACTATCTCAAATAGAAATTTGTAAACATCATTTGTATTTTAAGTACATTTGTAACGATTAAACTGAAAAATTACTACACCGATTTTAAAAACTCTTTGATTAAATTAAAGTTAAACTAGCGACAATTAATATTAATTATAGTTTAATAACATATTTGTACGCGATAAGGCACTAGATGGATAGAACCGCGCAGCGCTGTTAGTTCATAATTAACAAAGAAACCACACCGTTCTGAATGAAGACGTGAACGATTCTCCTCGTGTCTATGCTCAGGCGTGGATTAATTAGCCATGGATCTAAATATAGACGGTCAATGCCCCGAGACTGGACCTCTTTAGGAGTTGAAAAGCTGAAAATCATGTAGGTGGTGAATTTCCTTTGATAATTGAGTCTCAGACGCCAAAGGCTACGTCGAACACGATTTATTTGATAATTTGATATTATATTTTTCCATAAAATGAGTTGACATCTTTGCATTTACTGTTGGATTTATAGTCTCAATCAAATACACATTATTTTGACGGGCCCGATATCAAAGATGGTGTCCTATCTTGTGTGCCAGGAGTCGTGGGTTCGATTCCCGCCCAGAACAAACATTTATATGATAATATTTGTGTTAGCTCTGTGTTTGGGTGTTAAATATATGTATTTAAGTAGTATATTTATGATTCCCTGTTGTCTGGCGTCTGTAAGACAAGTGCTTTAAGCGACATACCACGGAGTTAGACCTGTTACAAGCACTTATAAATCATCTAACACAGGCAATTTCATTACCCACCAGACGAGTTTTAAAACTAAGTTTACTGCAGGTTAATTACGTGACTCGCCAGAAAGGAAGCTGTAAGATAACTGGTGGTGGTAAAGGTTCTACCAACACCACCTATGCAGTACTTGGCGCTAATATAACCCCCACCGGCGTTGGCGCTAACAAACCATTGTCTTAAAGCTAGTGGTTAAAGCAGTTCAATCCCAAGCAGTTTTGTGTTGACATAATCTCTAACGTCATTGTAAGCTTTGGAGATAAGCTTACTTTTACCATATTTCTTAAATTTATTCAGAGGCAATGTATATGACGAATTTGTCAGTTTGTTCTGTGTCCGAATGGCCAAAAATATATTTTGGTATTTTATTAACAATGGGTACCTTTGGTGACGGATACCCGTGATGTCTTATTATGGAGTCAGGCCAAGATTTGAGATGTTGTATATAAAAAATCACCAGACACCTTACTATTTAGTAACATTTCATCATCATCACCATACCAGACAATAAAAGGCCACTGCTGGAAATAGGCCTCTCCAAGAGAGGGGGTTTTTCTCATAAATGCAGCGTTGGACAAGCGTGTTGGCAATCACAGAGCTCAGCTTTCGCGTGGAAGGGCAGCAGTATCCCCATTTGGGCTGCACTGTTTCGGATGGATATACCGCCATCTGTCGGTTCTGGTACTTCAGTCGCCTCTTACGACTCCGGGTGCAGTACGAGGTACTATTCTACTCTGGCGTGAAATTGTAACATTTACGCGTCCATTATGTCCATCAGTGGGCATCCCACAGCTGACATTACGTTTATTAAATTGAAACTTGGTAATCGGATAAAAAGTCATCGAATTAATTTTTCAGTGATAGCTCAACTTTCAGATTCCAACTCTTCATGATACAGCATCTGAAAAGTTGCGAGTTAATTACATTCGTTTCACCTCAGCTTGTTAGTATGATCGGAGAAGCTACAGCTGTAACGAGTTATAAAGTACCCCAATGTAGTTTGTTAACAAACTTTTATTTATGTCTCGCTTACGTGCGTTGCCGACTCTAAAATAAACCCAGGAACAATATAGGCGTCTCAATCCCTGGCGGTAACAATTTCAAATTGTCACCAACTGCATCATCCCAAATAAAGTCGAACCACGGAGTTAATTGTTTCGGTAACTTTTGTTTCCGCTGGTTTCGGAAACACTTAATTATAGATCCTCTACTATTTCTGTTTGACGTGAAATGTTTTCAAACTTGTTGGACGTGAGGTAGACTATGGTCGTCTGCATTACATCTACATCTTATAACATTACATATACATATAAATAAAATTGGTGTGTCTGTTCGTAATATTAAAACACCTCTTTGTACTAAATGCATATGAATGTATTTAGAGTACACATACCATAATAATTTGTTTTACAATTTTTGTCTGTCTGTTTGATCCAGCTTATCTCTGTAACGGCTGGACCGATTTGGACGGGACTTTCACTGGCAGATAGATGATATAACAAGGAGTAATTTATGCTATACCCTATTACACTACAACTAATAAGAGGGGAATCATAAATGTGGCAAGAACGGGTGAAAAATATACGTTTTGAGAAGAATATGCGAAGTGGGCACAGCTAGATATAAATAAAATTGAAGTATCTATAACAGAATAACATCTTCTAAAATAGGCATTTAAAAGTATGCATCATGACAGCCATTGGCAGTCCACAGCTGGACATAGGCCTCTCCAAGAAAGTTGGAATTTTGTCTATAACCGCCGCGCCGGGCAAGCGTGTTGGCAATCGCAGAGCGCAGCTTTCGCGGCGGGGGTACTGCTGCCTATCCCCACCTTGTGTACATGAGCTACACTGTTTCGGATGGATATACCGCCATCTGTCGGTTATGATGCCTTAGTTACCTCTTACGTCCTAAAAGGAGGTACTATTCTACTCTGCCGGTACCTTACGTCCTACTGCTGGCCACATTTAATTCCGTACTATCTGTGTCTAATAAAATAATTTTCGCTACTGCAAAACAATTATTTAATAGTATATAATAAAATATGAAGTACGAAGAAGATATTGAACGAAGAGTGAAAGCTGGAATTAGAGTCAATGGAGCCTCACATGCTTTTATGGGCAGCCAAAATGAGTCAAAAAGGGCAAAACTGTTCACAAGATATGTTGGTTCCAAAACTAACATATGGAATAATGTTGGGCATGGCAGAAGAAGCACGCGAGTAGGTTAAATGCTGCTGAAATGAGAGCACTTCGAAGTATATGAAACTGAAATAAGAGATCAATGTGGTGTAAATGATGATGTAGTGACAACAATATAGAAAAATGTTGAGAAGGTTTGGATATGTCCAAGGATACTCTGGAAATGAATGAAAGAGTTGGTATAGGACGACCTAGGCGAACATATCTTAACCAGATAAAAGAGGTATTAAAGAAGTTCCATGTCAAAAGTACCAAGAATAAGAGTGTATGAAAGGACTAATGCAAGTAAGCGACGCGAGAGAGGTATGCCAAGATTGTAACACGCCGAGTCTGACTACGCCGATGGGGCATAGGCATGATAGAGAGACTATGAAATAGAAAAACTAGGTGCACAATCATGGCAGACTAGAGTCTGACTGCATCCTGGTAGAAAAGAAATTTTTATTCCGTTAATATTGTTACCGTGGGTTTTTAATCACGTTTTTAGATCTTCAATATAAACTTTGCGATCACGTTGACTCCCTACAAACTATAATATAATCATAAAAGTATTTTTCAATGTTGTAAACATTCACGTTAGAAATAGGAACGCATGTACATACATTTTGTCGATTCGGGAAAATAAAAATTATGATATAGCATAAGTAATACTAGGTATACAGCAGTTTGAACATAGAAGTAAGAGTAGATCCGACAGATGGCGGTTTATTTTTCCGAAACAGCGTAGTTTAAATAAGACTCAGCTGTCATCTTCTGATAGTGATTTTACAAAATTACCTCCATTTACAAATGATAAAGTCACACCTATGTTATATGCATAAAAAAATAAATCACAAAAAACCTACAACATCAAAAGTTAACCAAGTATTTTCAAAAAGATTTATAAACATATATATTTGAATAAAGTTTCTGCTTAAATTTTTTAACTGATTAAGAATATATATTTGAGTGTTTGTAATATTTCTGTTGTCTGATGTCCGAAAGACAAGCTACTTACCTCGAAGTCAGATTTATTTATGAGATTTCCAAAAATATTAACAAAAATGTAGATTATCAGAATATTCTTTATTCCTGCTCGCTGTTCCCAAACCGAGGTTATACTTGAGATTTCTACCATAAACAACACGAACACAATGAATGATTCAACTTGATTCGCCATTCGAAGTAGCGTTATATTTTACAATTAAGTAATAAAGCTAGAAGCACTTGTGTCCCGGATATCAAACAACAGAGGAATTACTAACATAAAATTGCAGTAAACTTAGTTATAAGACTCATCCAATGCCGGCAGACAAGTTTTGGCAGGCTTAATCCTAAGGCCGTTGAGTCATCAGTCATTTGTATTATTTATGAACATGCATAAAATTACTTCTTTATTAGAAATATTAATTTTATTATTAATATTTTATTAACGATTTAAAAGTGCTTGTAAGCAGCCTACTTGAATAAAATGTATTCGACTTTTACTTTGATAATATTAAGATACATATAAATAACACCCAGACACAGAACAAATACAAATATTCATCATGTAAATATTCGATCGAGCTTACCTCTTTCGCACAAGATAGGATCATTACCATCTGCGTCATCAGGCCCACACTAATTCATCAATTATATTACATGTTGTAATAAAGATGTTATTGCAATAAAAATATCATATATTCATCATAAAAGTTAAATAAAGAAGCGTACAATAAAAATGAAAATATTCTAATTAGCATTCCGGTGCCGGCGCACTTCTCAGTACTTCTCTCCGGTCTTGGGGGCCGGATGGGCCTGGCAATCGCTCAAGGGTGCCTCCAAGGCGCGGTCCTCTTCTCGAGTGGCAGCGCCGAGGAGGGCTAGTTTAGTGAGGAAGCAATTCCACCGTTTGCATTAGTTAAATTTGTTTGCACCGGAAATTTTGAATTTACAAAATATTTATCGACCGTTGCAGGGAACGACGTAATAGAATAATGACTATTTCTATAAACAAGGTGTATCTGTTATTTATAAGCACATTTTGCTAATTAATTTTTTTGTTTGTCTAAGTCTAGAAATAGGCGTGACTCCACGTGATATAAAAAAGGACACAGCAGCCTATTGACGCTAGCATCACAATGTTATCACTAGCGCGTTGCCAACCGTTGTGACTTGAAGATGTTTGACTTTATCCAGTAATTTCACCTACTCTCTCTTCCTTAAATAGGTGAGAGTAAGGTACCAATGCAGACGAGACTGACTGGCTGACTGACTGGCTGGCTGACTGACTGACTGACTGGCTGGCTGACTGACCCCCGGTTTAACAGGGGTATGGGGAAAGGGTACTAGGTATATACTATAGGTAGGGTACATCATATGGGTATATTAAAGGGTATATACATTTTTAAATCATCCCTTAAGGATGAAACTTACCTTACCTTGATCTACAAATGATGACATTATAAATATAAAATTCATATATTTATAAATAAAATATAATCCTAAATATATATAAAAAAACAATATTACTCAGCGATTTTAGCAAAATAGGAAAATGCATTTTCTCGTTTCCGTCCATTGCAAGTAAATTCTAAATAGGTTTTCGACAGGTGACTAACATTTGCAGTTCGGCCAACTGAGTGAGAATTTAATTTGCGTTCCCATCTAGGCAGCGCAGTCGTAAGTAGGGCGCGCCAAGAGCTTCATAATCAATTTACTTTGTAAACGACCACCGTCAAGAATTAAATAAATAGTCCAGGCATGGATGTTTTCATCGAGATTCTCGAGATCTATATAATCCAGGCTACATACACTTGCTAGGGTGAAATTCAGCTGTAATGTCATTTATAAAAATAAGAAATATTTATATATAAACATGTTGTATGTCCATTTACATTCACACACACATGCCATCATCATCCCACCCACTACTGGACATAGGCCTCCCCAAAAAAATGGGGAATTTTGCCTATAATTGCCGCGCTGGGCTAGCGTGTAGATAATAGCAGAGAGGCGGGGATGAGTAGAAGTATCTCCGTCACGAGAGTAGAATAGTACCTCCCACTGCACCACGTATCAGAACCGATAGATGGCGGTATATCCATCCGGAACAGTGCAGCTCAAATGTACAGGACGGGGATGGGCAGCTGTATCCCCGTCGCGATAGCTGCGCTCTGCGTTAAGTTAAGTTTCTTATTTCTAATTTTTTCCTACATAACAACCATATACTGACAATAACAAATACAACAAAAATAAACTGTGAAATCGTTCATATATAGATTATGGACATTAGTATGTATGCCAGTATTCTGTAGGTGTACCTTTAAAATAAATAAATAAATCCTCGGAAAATCTGCCGGTGAATCCGGGTGGCTGCAAATCGAAATGCAGGCGGAAATTTGAAATGTAGCGTCGACATTTTCTTGGGGCACATTCTTTTTCCACTAAATGTCTATCCAGGTAATAAATAATGCAATCATTTAGTAGATTCAACTGGAAAGTATCCGGGAGTTTTGGAAACGGGCAAATTTATGAATTGCGATGTGCTTTCCAATTATCAGCTATGCCGTTCGCGTCACAAACTCTGTTACATAATGATAGTTTATCTTATTTATCAGTAGTTTGCCACCAGCGACGTTGTCCGCCTGATCATTACTTTATATTTCAACCCTGAGGATCTCTCGTTATTCTAGAAATAGGTGTGACTGCCTAACAGCTGAATTTCGCGAATCCCATAGGAAAAAATAAAAACCCAGATCTATATTCAGCCGCCATTAGTTAAAAACTAAATAACCTATACTATATAAAATACTAGCTGTGCCGAGCGACTTCGAACGCGTGGAATAGTTTTTTTGGGTACCATACGTATTTACTTCAACTTATATACACTTTGAATGTCATGTTTATTTTTATCGAATCAATAGTCTGAAAAATAAGTTTCAAGTTTCTAGCTCTAAAAATAGCGATATTTTTTATACAACTTTTCATCTTCCCTTACGACACCTTAAAACTCTTACTTCGAATTAAAAAAATAGTCTATGTCCTTTCTCAAGGTCTAAAGATTGTCTATGCCAAATTTCATCAAAATCGGTTGAGAGATTTAAGCGGGAAAGCATAACAGACAGACAGACAGAGTTACTTTCGCATTTATAATATTAGTAGGGATAATAATTGACTATTTATCAAATAAATTCCCGGCATCAAGCCTTACCTGTAAACAGCGCGGTACCATTCCGGAACATAGCCTAGATTGCAATCTACGTTATTCAGATCGATGAAACTCGACGTCAACTCGTTTTTTTTTATTATCTGCGCCCGCCAGTCGCCGTTTAGTTGCTTTTATATTAAAATGTTTACTTTTAGATTAAAAAGGAGCCGTGAGGTACCGGCAGATTAGATAAGTACCTCCTCCTGTACCAGGTGTCGTGTCGTAATCGTAAGATGTGACTAAGGTATCAGAACCGATAGATGGCGGTATATCTATCCGAGATAGTGTAGCTCAAATGCACATGTGGTGGGGGATGGGCAGCAGCACCTCTGTCGCGAAAGCAGCGCTCTGCGATTGCCAACACGCTTGCCCATCGCGGCAATTATGGATAAAATTTCCCCTTTTTTGGGGAGGCCTATATCCAGCAGTGGACTTACAACGCCTGGTGTTATGATGATGAAAAAAAAAGAAGATGATACACGATATATGGAATCAAATATATGTAAAGAAGAAAACTAGTTAGTGTCTGATACTTTGTCAGCGGTAATATTATTTCATTTAAAACAGTAACCAAACTGTGTACACCTATTGGTATAGAAGACGGATATGGATTGACGAATCAAGATCCAGGTGGTGGTAGTAGTCTTTTGCGCACAAATATTTATATGATAATATTTATGTTTGTTCTGTGTCTGGGTGTTAAATATATGTATATTTGTTAATTTCTCAGTTGTCTGATGTCCGTAACACAAGTGATGATATGGAAATAAAAAAAAAGAGGTGGATTCATTCGATTGTAATTGTATACTGATAAATTGATTAGAATGGCTCATATCGATAACCTTACTCCTAATGCTAACTGATTTTTCAATACGAATATAAAAAAGGAAAAAATATATTTGTTTTTTTGTTCATTACAATTTAACTCCAAAACTACCTGACCTATATCAAAAATTATTTAACCATTAGAGAGCTATTTCTTTACCCAACAATAGAGGCTATCATCGTCACATCAGTCATCTAGAGTCCACTGTTGAACATAGTCCTCAAGATAAGGGAAGAACTTCGCAGTGAAGATGCTGCCGCCCATCCTTGCCCTGTAGTACTTAAACTACACTGTTTTCGAAGAATATACCGCCATCTGTCGGTTCCGGTACCTCAGTCTCTTACCTGGTAGAGAGAGGTATTATTCTATTCCGTCGATACGCCACAGAAGTATATCTGAACTAACTAAATGTTTGTCGAAAGCAAAGGATTTTACGTTCGTTACCTTCAACTCTAGAGCCTTGCCACTGGAAGAAAGTAGACCTCGAACAAGTAATCAATAACAAGCTAAACAATTTATAACAATTACCTTTGTCTGGTTGTATGAGGCCGAAGGTAATTACGAAGGTCGTTTGCATTAATACCGGCAAAAAGTCAAAGATTGATGTCCAATAACATATATTACGTACCTAAACAAATCCTTATATACTAATACATACATATATAAATATACAAATAGATACCCCAGAATAGAATAGTACCTCCATCTTTACTATGTATCGTAAGAGGTGACTTAGATACCAGAACCGACAGATGGCGGTATATCCAGCAGCAATCCGGTTGCCAGTCACACTCTGCGATCGCCAACACGATTGCCCAGCGCGCCAGTTATGGGCAAAATATCCCCTGTCTTGTGGCTGGCTGATATGATGATGATAACATAAGGTAAACCTCGTACAAGAGCCGTCTGCATGGTACCTCTCTCTCAACTGTTTCTTCCGGCAAACAATAATATTACGGTACGGTTTGTAGAGTGAGGGAAGCAGTGACATTACTGTGTAAAAGTGACATAGTGTCTTCAGTTCACAAGGTTAGCAATCTTGTGATACCTGTGTGATGACACGGGCGTCTGAATATAGAGAACGAATAATGATACTACTTTATATTTAAATCTTAGTTGAAACTTATCAATACAATGCCAAAATGTCAGGAACACGTCTATTTTCATATTTATATCGACATATGCAGCATATTACGTCTACAAAAGATATGTCATGTTATTATCTATTGTCTAGAACTTACTAGTCCACTTTGAACAATATTCCGCCGTCTCAATTTCAGTATTATAAATTCATTGTTGAATGACAGGCACTGGTGGAGGTTTATATTCTATTAGACTACACTTCACTACGGGTTTGCGCGTGGATAATTTTACGCGCCAATATTGATTTGTGGTTCTGCGTTGCGACTAACTAAGTAGTGCTTTGAATTTGTACTCGTATTTCTAAACGTTTCGGGATTTTTCCCAATTCTTATGACAGGGTAAAAGTGGTCGGTACACATACGTATTTATATCTAACAGGAGTCTAAATGAGGATAAATAATCACGCCTATATGCGATACGAAGTAAAACTTAATTTCTGCTCTCAAACATTCTATACACAAAGCGACATATCAACCCACACAAAACTATCTAAATCCCGGTCTTACTCGAATTTGAACTTAAATGCTCGCTTAAAGATTGATTTGTTTATAGGATTTATTTGATCCAAATCTCATAGAGACTTTTCATGTGCTTATACCAACTGTCCACACCTGTTGGTTGCTACAGTCACAAGTACGTCAACAAGCTGGTTTGTTGGCACTCTCCTAATAATTAATTATACTATATACTATATTATATACCGACTATGTACACTCAACAAAACAGTTTCGTTTTCGTTTCTTACACAATAAATGGCAACGATGACGCATTTTACTTGATTGCCAAATTATGTTGATCCAGTTTTGGTGTCAAAAAAAAAAAAAAATACTTTTTCATTTTCATAGTTTTGTTTCATCAGCATCATCATATGAGCCATTGGAAATCCATCGATGGCCTCCCCAAGGACTTTTTCCATAATTACCGCGCTGAGCAAGCGTGTTGCCCATATCTGGCCTGTACATTTAAGCAACACTATTGCGAAAAGATGTAGCGCCGTCTGCCTTCGTACCTTATTTGCCTCTCGCAATACCTGGTACAGGGGTAGGTACGATTCTACTCTACCGGTACCTCACGGCACAGTTTCGTTTGCGCAAAAAAAGAAAGCCTTGATCACCAAACAATATCTTTATATACCAGCCCATACCCATCCGTAATCGATTAACGTATCCAAAGCCACTGCATTAAACAAAACAATCACTTTAATTAGGTAAGTCGAGTGTATTATCAAGCCTTACATAAATGACGTTACCCTTAGGGCGGGCCCATGCATTATTAATAGTGCCTATTATCTTTGTTAACTTCAAGAACTGCACCGTATTTTCCAATCATACATCGTTCTATATCGTTGCCAAGAAAGGTTGTCTTCAACATATTTGCTGATTCGCATATTAACATTACCGAAAATGGGTGAGTGGTTTCTTTAAACGAAAATATTGAATTTGGTGAAAATTATGAATTGACCGAGTTGACGGATTAAAATTTTCAGGAATCGTTTATAGTCTGTTGGGGGAGCAGGATATGCGTGCGCGGTTCCTAAGAGAGTTTGAAAGATACGAGCGTACGCATTCGACGCGTTACATTGTCGGTGAGAAAGAATTAACGGTTTTCGACCGCACACAAATGTCTCATTTCTATGCAAAGTTCATATTCGTTGTAATTTAAAATAAATTCAGTGCAAATTGTTTTTTTTTGTATCCACTTATCACTTGAGCACTCATTGCGACACCTTCAAAGTAGTCGTACATCAACCAACAGAACAAGTTTCTTTTGTTTTTCGGTTCGAAGGGTGTGAGGAGCATAATGACTGGGTAAATGTAATATTGGGGACCTTAGAGGTGGACATCACAGATGGACCGTTTCCACCGCCAAACAGCAGTGTTCGCATCGCTATGTTCTTTTTTATTAGATCAATAAACATGCATACAGTCCGCGTAATAGGAAGCGTCACTGCAGCCTATAGACGCTCGTAATATCACAAGTATAACACTATTTTTACTATCTATTTTTCATACCCCTAAGTATAGGGTAGATATTATTTTTTAATATTTTGGACAAGATGATTTTTTTATAATGTGGCATTAAAAATATATACAACCCTAAATTTTAACAATCAATCACCAAACCTTAACCTTTACATGGCAGATCAATATTTATACTATTATTGAAATATCTATAGAAATATTTATAGATATTCTCAGATCTATGTATCAACACGATTTTATGGGAGTTATTGTTTATGATTGAGTTGTAAGAATTGTTTGTTTCTTATAATAAATTAGTATGGCAACGAAAGTGATTGAGTATTTTTGATCTTTTTATGTAAGTGATGTAATACACTACATAAATAAGTAAAAATAAGTCTTATATTGATAATCATGAATTATTACATTTATAAATTTTATTATTTTAATGTTTATTGTTCTGAAACTGACGTTCACAATTCCTAATATTTATAATTACGCTTTTTAAAATTCTGAATATGAAAATATCGATCTACAGAAATTCCGAATGAACAATAGTCCGAATGCACTTTTCCGGCACTAAGAGGAGTGCAATCCTATCGCCATTGCGTAACAAAAATCCGGCACCTACGCTCGGTTTCGCAGCTTTGGCTTGCTGGTCGCCTTCGAGATCAACCTCAACTGTATCATCCGCGTCCAGATTCAACACTGCGACCGAGGACTCCGAGGGGGGGGCCCATCCGCGCCTCTGGCTTTAAAACTACACTATACTATAGGGTAGACAAGTACCACGGAGAGTTGGTTTTAAGCTTACTTTCTGAAATTATTACGATTGTACAATTCAAAATTTATGGCTCTGATACACTTAAAAATAGAAAGACTTAAAAAAATAATGATTATTTTTATTGATTTTTATTTATAAGAAAATAGTCATTTGACAGTACATTTTCGGAAATTATAATTTCGGAATACCGTGTATCGGGCCAATTGACAGTACGGATTTTATAGTAATCGTACTATTCGGAATTTTTTTAAATACGTATTTATGACTTTTGGAAAAAGATAAATAGTGTTTTTGAATAGTCGACATTTCGTCCCTTTGAAATTAGAATATTCAGAATTATTTAATTCGAAATCAGATATTTCTGGATCTTTGGGGGTTCTCCCATATATAATGTATTTGTGAGAATAACTGTCTTTAAAACTAATCCTATTGTTTGCGACCTTTGACTTCGTGAGTATAAGATCTGGTTTAATAGAACTTCGCATCAGCTTTTATTCACAATTTCGTTAGCGTGTGTGTATAAAATAATAATAATAAACAACGTTTGAAGAACTTGTGTTCCCGACATTAACAATGAACGAATTACAAATATGATACTTAAATATTAGGTTTGATCCGAAAAATATTTATACAATGAACTAGCAGGTTTCACCTGCTTTAAGTTGTAGAACAAACCTGGTATATCTGGCTGTTATTGGTCATAGCTTGTTGTTATATAGCCTAACACTTAAGTAAGTAGGCTATGTAATACTGAACTTTTGACTTCTGACCTCAGAGTTTAGGCTCTGAGCTGATATAGCAGTCAGTTTGCAGATACCTTCTTCTTTCTCATCTCTTAATCATCGTGCTGGGCAAGCGTGTTTGCAAATCGCAGAGCGTGGCTTCGCGACGGGGAAGCTGCCCATCTCTGCCCTATGCATTTGAGCTACACTGTTTCGAATGGATTTTTTTATTTATTGATTCTGCAACTCCAAGACCGACAACCAATTCATCAGTTTATATACAATACAAATATGTTTGCTCTATGTGCGTTACGTACCTTTTAGTAACAGCTATATCAATTAGTTAGGTACTTCTTTTATGTATATAAATATTTGATTTTGTTCTGTGTTTGGCTGGAAAGTCAGATAAATGTTGAAGTTGCTAAGTTACTATGAAAGTTTAACAACTTAACGCAGGCGAAACTGCAGGGCGCTGCTAGCTAGCTATTAAAAGGTTAGGTTTTTAGAATGGAGACCACGCGTGAGTATGCTCAGGGTACATACACGCAATAGGTCGTTGTAATATAACCGCTTATTTTTTTTAATGACGTTCGCAAACAAGCACACGGTCCGCTCAATGGTAAATAGACGCTCGCGTCATAACAAGGATATCACTAGCGTGTCGCCAACCTTGTACTTGTAAACTTCAATATCTTCTATATCTTCAATACTATGTCACATTTATCCAGTATTTTCGCCCTTCAAACCGGAACACTGTCGAACACTGTTGTTTAGATATAGGTAAGTTCGAGGTATCGATGCGAGTGAAACGACCTTTGCAAGAGGTCTACTTCATGTTTTATATGGAATCTGTTTGGAGTGGCCTTTCCATCAATGCAGGTTGCACGGAAGATATAATGATGATGCCAGTTCCTGGTTAATCCTTTGATTCACTTATGGTGACAAATGTATCAATTATCGAAGTATTATCAAAATATATAAGTGTAAATAATTTCTTTGTCAGAACTTTATTATACTAGCCATTAACAGTCCTCTGTTGGATACAGGCCTCCCCAAGAAAGGGAGTATGCTGCCTATTCCTGCCCTGTATATTTTGGGCTGACTTTTTTGCATGGAAATACCGCTAACTGTCGGTTCTGGTACCTTAGCACCACCTCTTACGACACCTAGTACAGAGAGTGGAACTATTCTACTCTGTCGGTACCTCACGGCTAACTTAGTAAGAACGTGTCAGAACTTAGTATTTTATATTCTCTTTAAATCAAATAAATGGACTCTATTTTAATTTACAAGCAAAAGCAATATTATTAAAGTGTATTTAATATTAAAAACAATCGATTTTGACTGGCTTATCTCCGAGCAGATTTTTATTAAAAGATATCCGACGTTATTAGGAAACTTAAGTCATTATTTGAGATAAATGTAATGACAATGGACAGTTTTATTAGGCAAAAAAAATAAAAAAATTCTCTACTGCCAAATAGCAGTGGACGCTCTGTTCTATGCATCGCTGTGTTCAGGCACGGAAATTACTGGGTAACGTGACATAATATATTCATGTCTTATGACACCTTAACCTTATGGTTAGCAACAAAAAAGAGCAATCCATTGTTACCTCGACAGTGCAGAACGCAAACCTAATTATGAAAATACATTACTTCAAATTATGGTATAATTATTGCGATCAACACATAGCAACAAAACAACAGTGTATCAGTATGGCGGCGATGTTTCCGAAGTATTAATAATACATCGAACAGTCATTACCGGCCCAGAGATTTCCCATAGAAGCATAACTTCAATGGAAATGAAGGAGGTGTATTACATCGTAGAAGGAGAGGAGGATAGCGGTCGGCAGGCGTGAGCGAGCGAGAAGCCATAACGGTGAGCCTCAGGTTCAACGTCCGAATCGTGCGCAGTTTGTTGAACTGCAATCATAGCTTGCTTTGGAAAATTGTTAGGGTTGGCTGACACGTCGCTGTTTTTATAGATGCCATATTCTTTTTTTGACATTACGGAAGTGAAGTATGGAGTTATAGCTGAGTCCCGCATTTTACCCGCGTAATTCCCGTCGCTATCAACATTAGGGATAAAATATAGCTTTTATTATTTAATTATTATATAACTTTTTATTGGTATAATATTTTTTAAATTAATCGAGTGATTTTTATATTTACAAAAGTGCAATAATATAAATCTTGTTTTGTTACAATCCTTATTAAATTTTTATAGATATAATTGTATGAAATATATGATTTTGCACTCGATGATTATAATTAATCGAGATTTTGAGTTGAATCGTATTAAACAAACAAACAATCAAATATTTCCTCTTTATAATATTAGTGTAGATAACAAAGTAGTTCAGTAGGAAACATTTGCTTTTAAATAAATTGAGCATACCGATACGAATTAATTATTGTGTATTTGCTAACCAGACCGACTTTGTAGTGTCCTAAACTTATATTTATCATGAAAAAAAATATTGCGACAAAAAATTGAGATCTACGCTATCCTATGTCTCAGAACTATATTTCATAATAATGTATACATTATTCTCATCAATTAATCTCATGCTTTTAATAAGCAAAATTCTTTATTTAAATGAACTTAAGTGCATTTGAAGAAGAAACACTTCAAATGCACTTCAAAATTATCGGATACACTTTATTCACTTAAAAATAAATCGTCAAAACAGCCAATACTTCAAAGACTGCCAAATCGGTCAAGTCTATTCTCCTGAAACTAGAAAACCCAACGTATTTTAAAAAATGAATTTAGAGAAACTATCTCTGCTTTTTCTACATAAATCCGATTATCTTTGAACATTTGAAAAATACCTCTGCGTGCCAACAAAAAAATCACTAAATATAAAGAGATCCTGTATTGTAACTGAATTCGTAAATTCATATTAAGAGACTAGAGCCCAGTCTCTCAAATTATTCCAAAACAATGCTGGTCACAGAACAGTGCATTATCATCATCATCAGCCATTGGTCAGTCCCAATTGAACCATGATATCTTTCGTTTCAACTTTCAAACAGATAATTGAAAAACGTCATCCTATTACACAATCATCCCCTAAAAAAGGGGAGTTTTGCCCATAATTGTCGCGCTGGGCAGGCGTGGTGGCAACCGCAGAACGTAGTGTTGCAACGGAAATTCTGAGGCCCATTCCCTGTACCATTTGAACTGTTTCGAGTAGATACACCACTGTCTGTTGTTTTCAGTACCTCAGTCGAATAGTACACCTGATATAGTGCAGGTATTATTTTACTCTACCGGAACCCTACTGCTTTAGTTACTATTAAAATGTTTGAGTTCGCAGATTTCATCTTTTATATTAATAAACTAGACGACTTGCGGTTTCGCCTGCGTAGTCCCGATTCCTTTGAAATAATATCTATCTGACAATTAAAGTCCTATTATTTGAATTCACAAAAAGGGATATCGGCAAAAATCATTATTATTATTTTTTTTATTATTATTATTATTATAAATATTACATCTCATTGAAGTAATTTCGGAAATCATTATACTAACTATGCAGCCTACCTCCTTCAGGGATATTCAGAAGGATATTTTTCACGAGTTACAACTTTACAGAAAGAACCTTCATACTGAATGTGTTCCAAATAACTTCCAAGACGGGAAAGTTTCATACTAAGTTTGAACCCCCGTTTTACCCATTTAATGGGGATCGATCCCACGAATTTCGGCGCACAAGATAATATAATAAAATAAATTCCCACAACATCTCATACATTGACCTGACTTCGTGATAAGTCGCTTAAAGCACTTGTGTTACGGATACTAGACAACAGAGTAATCACAAATATACTACTTAAATACATATATTTAACACCTAGAATCAGAACACAAATATCATATAAATATTTGCTCTGGGATATTTGCTTTATAGGAATCGAACCTACGACCCCTGGCGCTCAGGACAAGATCACCACTATCTGCGCCATCGGGCCCGTCATATACTTAGATGAACCGACCTTCTTCGTGGAACGTTTTCCGAATAAATTTGGTTACTTCTTTTATACACTATCGTTATCTCGTCGCATCGCAATAAAACTATAGCCAACCCTAAATGCAATCTCGTTGCGTCGGCCACCGTCCCACTCCCGCCGGTAGATCAGAGTGAGACGGACTGTTCGCGGAAGAAATGTTGTGTAATGTGGTAAAACTGATCGTGGTTACTTGTTGTCTGTTTGAACAATCACTTCGCTGGCCGAAACACAAATAAATACAAACAATAGTCTATATCGATAAGCGTCACCGGCTGTCATCACAAGGATATCACTGCCGCGTTGACAACCTTGTCACATGAAGATATCACGTCACACTGCCCAGTGATATTACTGCCTCTCTCACCCTCTAAAGCGAAACGCAGCAATGCGATCACTGCTACCGGGAAGTATAGCTATGAGTGAGGTATCAATACTGATAATAGTAACATCCAATTTTTTTAATTCAGTATCAAGCAGACGAACAATTAAAACATTTATAGATGTTTAATAAAATTTAGTAAATAAATGTTCGCTATACAATTTTAGGCCTCGAGATACCGGCAGAATAGTACCTCCGCCTGTACTAGGTGGAGGTATACGTAAGAGGCGACTGAGGTACCAGAACCGACAGATGGCGGTATATCCATTCAAAACTAGGCTGTTCATAAAGTATTATCATAAAGGTATCACTTACGTGTTGCCAACCTTGTGACTTGAACATATTATGTCACATTACCCAGTAATTTCACTACTCTCGCCCTATAAACCGGAACGCAGTAATGCCAACTTTGCTGCCGGTACCAATACAGACGACCTCTGTATGAGGTCTGTCTCATGTGATAAATATTTGTGTTTTGGTAATGTCTGTATATTTAAGTATTATATTTGTGATTACTCTGTTGTCTGATGTCCGTCTCACATGTACTTTAAGCGACTTATTACGGAATCAGGTCAATGTATAAGATGTTAAGTCCTCAGCGGTGCCTGTGTCTTCGTGCGTGCCTTTCTACACATATTTATATATATATATATATATATATATATATATACATATATCAGGCAGCTGTAAAACAGTTTATCTTAGTTCTGCCATCGTTTTAGTTTATCAGTGTATTTTATTGTGGTTTCTCATTTGCTTTTATTTGTGTAATTACATTAATAGTTTTTTGTAATGTTTGCAGTAGATTAATAAATTATATTATTATTTAGATTCTATTTAGATAAATTAGATTCAATATAATAGTATAATTTATATTCAATTTTTATATTCAATATAATTCATATAATATAAATATTATTTAATAATTTAGGTTTGTTTTTTACACATCTCATACATTGTCTTGAGATAAGTCGCTTAAATCACTTGTGCTACCGATTAAATACAGTATCGTAGCCTTCACTTAGCTTATGTTATGTTTAGGAATAAAACATTAGATGCAAAAATGTCGATATACGACTGGCATTTTCTATAAACAACACAGTACATAGTATAAAACAAAATCGCTTTCCGCTGTCTGAACAGAACCTTATGTATGATTATATCTTTAAAAGTACGCAGCGAATGTTTTATGTAAATTTTTTATAGTTAGTGTAATTCAAGAAGAAGGTTTATATGTATAATATATGCATAATATAGTATGCAAGCACTCGTAATTTTAGGGTTTTTTTAATGTGATGTGGAAAATAAACACATTTTTTGCGCTTTAATTGCATACGCTTGCCGAACCTGAAGAGATAAATCAAAATAATGTAATAATGTACAACTATAGAACAGGTCTATAAAAACAAAAAATCTAATAAAATATGTCTATTTTAGAGATAACCCACTTCAACCTTTACTGGAGGTAGGACTTTTACAAAGGTAGACGACCTTTACATTGGTAGCTCATTCGCACCAATTCTACCGCCAAATAGCAGTGTCCGCATTACTGTGTTCCGGTTCGTAGGGTGAGAGAGGCAGTGAAATTACCGGGTAAATGTGGCATTATATCTTCAGTTCACAAGGTTGGCAACACACAATAGTGATATCTTTGTGATGACACGAGCGTCTATAGGCTGAGGTTACGTTTATCATCAAGCGGACCGTACGCTTGTTTGCTGACTTCATAACATGAAAAACCAATATTCTGATTGCACTCGTGCGAATCCAGGAAGGGTTGCCAGTTTAATATGAAAATAATCAAATGCTGTGTTTATAATTTATTCTGATAATTTTAAGGGTGTTCTAATATAATTCTAATTGACCCGAAAGACGTTGCCCAGTCTTAACTATACATATATGTTGTGATAATCAAGAAAAGAAGATTGAGATATATACTCAAGTTACTCCAACTACCTCACAAGTTGGACCGAAATAACACTAGGTGAAATTCGACAATTTTGCAGTCACGACAGTAATGCATGCGAAGGTTGCAAGATCGAGTCTAGTTGAGACAAGTTTATATTTTTTGGAAAATATCACCTCAAAGTTGCAATTTATTGAGAAGAAATGGAATTACTTCATTCAATAATCCCCAAAAAGGCTTTCAACGATCACGATTAGACAAAATACTCGCGATTGAAGTGAGATTCATCCCTGATTCGTAAAAAGAGAGAAATTTGATAAGTAATTTCCACTTTGTATTTATCAAGGTTCGCTCATTTTGGAATGTATTTCACAATTTAATATGCCAGATTGCTTTTAAGTGTTACCAGAAATATCCAACTGACCTGTATTCTTAAATAATCCTTTTCCTATATATTTATTGACCTCAATTAAACTTTATTGTATCTACGGTGTTTTGATGCAAGCTGCATTATTTTATCAACAATTTCGAGCTGGGAATGCACTTTTAATTCGTCTGAAAAAAACAATATAGATTTGCTGTATGCTTTTTGGATCATATCCAATTTGGTGCAACAAAATATTTTTAATTATAATAATACTAAAGTGGAAATATTTGATTTGGTTTGTTTGTTTATCCACCATTAGAAATGGAATGTTAAGAGGCAAGATGTAATATATATATATTACCTTGTGCGTTTGTAACGAATAATCTCAAAAATTGTACAATAAATATATTTATTACAATAAATATACTATCAGAAAGTTACACTATTATCAAAGAATTTAAACTATATTTTAATTCTGAATTCTGGTGGATTTCCGGGTAAAATTGTAGACTGTAAACTAATAGATCATATCAGTCTCTGCTGGACATAGGCCTCCCCAAGAAAGAGGGAATTTTGCCCGTAATTGCCACGCTGGACAAGCGTGTTGGCGAACCCCGGACTGTGAATTTGAGCTGCACTGTTTCGGATAGATGGTATCTTAGTCGGCTCTTAAAACACCTGGTAAAGGGGAAGATACTATTCTACTCTGCCGGTACCTGCCGGCCACGATCTGATAGTATTTGATAATAATATTTTCATTATAATAATATTTCCTGGAAATATTTACAGATTTTGGCTAATCAAAATCAAAGATGCTTGCATAGTTTTAACTAAAAATTTAATTCTTTTATTTTTATTTTGGATCGCTTTCGGCCATATTGTGGCTGCACAAAACTGGTAGGCTAATGTCACTCTGACATTATTTTATATGTGCTTGTATATTTTTTATGGTCATATAGTGTGACATTACAGCACTCGCATCAATATATCAACGTGATGTATCCGAAACAGCTTTTTTACTTCAGCCCCTGTCTGCATCGCGAATACAATACGATCATAAGCAAATTTGCGAATAAAATTTGGCAGGCGTTACAATCAACACTTTCCGTATATTTTGGACAAATCTTTAGAACATATAGCCTATGTATTATATTGATTATAGTTAGATTTTATTCGAATCCGTTTAGTAGAAAGAGATCTAAACAAACATCCATACTTTGCGTTTATAATATTTGTAGGATCCCAATAGAGGGGGCGGAGGCGTACCCACCCTATTATAGTCTAGTGCCCACCCTAGGATATTGAGCTATCGACTCGAAAAATTGTTCATTGAGTGTCAACTGGATGAGCGGGTGCAAAATCGCATCGGTCAGGGCACATCAACGGCCAGACCCACCCCCTTTAAAATTAACCCCGGATACGCCAAAGCACTGGTTCCATTACAACAGTTGCCTACGAAGACACCCGGAATAAAGCTAGGTACTATTCTACCGTATCCGTACGATTAACCTACATTTAGGTCAATTATAGTAATGATCCTCAAAAATATTTCCTATTTTCATAGAAAGGAGCGCGTTTATATGGATTAATATTTTGTTGCGTTTGCAAATCCATCAGCATCTTATCAGCTGTTGGACGAACACTGGATTTAGATCTTCTCAAGAGATTATTATTATCATTATTTTGGGGGTTATTTACCAACGGTGGGTAGGAACTTTTCGATGGTGAGAAAACTAAATTAAACAAACTATAAATACTAAAAATTATTACAATAAAATGGATATCTATATATATAATGAGATGCTACCTGACAGACTAACAAATGAAAACTGGAAATTTTGCATTTCATTGCTCACACTCGAATGGTGTAAAAAATGGGTACAAAGTCAATGAATGTAACTTAGCTGTTTTTTAAGTTATTCCAATTAAATTCAGTATGCAGGTTTTTATTTGCAAGTGTCATAACACGTGTATAAAGTGAAAGTACAAGTAAAAAACATACACGTGTAAAAACATATGTACGTACATACTAATGTACATGTCTTTACACATGTTGTGTGCCGGAAAATAAACAACAAATATTATTATTTAAATATTTGTCCCGGGTGAAGATCGAACCCACAATTGTCCAAAGCTAAATGCCTGTGAGATACCGCCGAAGTCCACAATTGATATTATTATCAGTATAATTCATCAGTACGAATTAAATAGCAAATGTCAGAAAATGGCGCTGTCCGTGGAAATATGAAACTTTTAACGGATTTAACTATGTTAAAGCCGGACGGACGACTTAACGTCATTCCCTACTAATTCGTTTGTAACTGGCGTTGGCTAAGCGAGCGAGTTTCAAAATGGAGATAGAAAATTTAAATTCTGTAACTTCATAATGTTGGTTATCTTGTTAGGCAGGTGCGACATATAAAATCTAGTTTTATACCAAAAATAACATTACACACGCAAAGGTGGCGTACCTTGTGTCTGTTTGTAACGCCTACACGACATCGCCTTCGTAGTAATCTTGATCAAATTTGGCATGTAAGTAGCTTAATTAAAAACAAACTGGGTACTAACTATTGATCCCAAAAAGCACTCGTGGGATTTACTCATTTTGGCAACAGTTTCTTTTATAACGTGCAAAGCAGAACACTAAGGAAGGGTTTCACAAAAGTCCACCCCTCAATGGGTAAAAACGAGGGTGCGAAGCTTTACTGTTTTTAAAGTCATTCGAACTTAATATAAAGGTATTTCAATAATGGTCAAACACGTGAAAAAGTTTTTTTCGAACATCATCCCTTTGGGGCTTAAAAGGGGAGTGAAAAGTTATTATGAAAATTTGTATAACATAACGCGGGCGCTATTAATCAAGTTGTATTTTAAGGGTTTTAAATCTGGCAGGTGACATTTATCCAACATTTTCAAATTTTCCAATGATAACAAGCAACTTGGGAGTATAAACCATTGCGTGACGTAAAACAAATGGAAGGCATAACTTTATTCCTTTTATTAATGTAGGGGGGAAACGATCCAACGAGTTACTTGATGGTGTACTTATACCTTTAAAGAGTTTGAGTTGTGTTTTGATTTCTTTACTTTTCTATTATAAGTATTTAAGACGAAATATTAATGCAATTTTTATTGTTTAACTTGTTGAAAATGGAGTAGGAACTTTCTGTGAAATTTGAATACTATTAATGGAGCCTACTCTTGGTAAAAAGTAAAAATATTTATATTAAAATTATCTGCGTAAAAGAAAAAAATATATTTCCCACCTTTTAGTTTTTGGATTTTTGCTCATAATTGGTGCGCTGGGCAAGCGTGTTGGTAATCACAGAGAGCAGTTTCGCGACGGAGATGCTGCCGTCCATCCCCGCCCTGTGCATTTCAACTGCACTGTACCGGATGGATATACCGCCATCAGTCGGTTCCGGTACAAGAATCGGCTCTTACAATACCTGGTACAGGGGGAGGTACTATTCTACTCTGCCGGTACCTTGCGGCTTTACATAAGTTCAGACAAATAGTTATAGACCGGAACAGTTTGAAGTTACCTGTTGTCCGAACTTACTCGAACTTCGAACTGCTTTGGACAGCGCTATCGAACTTTGCTGGGAACATGCGGCAACAAATTTCTAAGTCAAAATAGATTGATAGATTCACACCATACATATACATTATATATATATATATATATATCTCGTAGCACACCCGCTTGCTACACATTTTAATAGGTACAGTGAACAATGACTCTGTGTCTCTAGTGTGGCATACACACTAGAGAAACAGAAGGTAGGAAAGCTAAATCGAAGAAGGCATCGCTTTCAAAATTATATATAACTAGCGACCTTTCCCTTCTTCATACGGGTATAATGAGGATAATAAATAGTTATTGTAGGTTATCACTAAGAGATGGACCTACGGGTACCATCGCGGACTTTTTTGTAGAACTTTTTATTGGGAACTTTCTATCTCGTCGGGCAGAGCATAATAGTACCTCCCTCTGTACCAGGTGTTAAGTGAGGTATCGGAATCGACAGACAACAGTATATCCATCTGAAGCAGTGTAGCGCAAATGCAACAGGGCGGAAATGGGCAGCAGTATTCGCGTCGTGAATCTACGGTAGTTATGGGCAAAATTCCCGCCTTCTTGGGCAGGCTAAAATCCAGCAGAGGGCATTTAATGGTTGCTTTAACGATGAATGTCGATATTTTAACGTACAATTGAAATAAAGACCATCCGAGAGAAGCGCATCAGTTATTTTAACACTCTGAAACAAAGACCGCGTCTGGGTATTTATGTAAGATATGGCTTACCGCTATCACCCCACGCCCACCCCCCCCCCCCCCCCCGCGCTTTTCTATTAGAAAGGCACATAGAAAGCTGTCTGCACAGGATTAAAGTGTTCTTTGCTAGACCTGACTCCAAAAATTGCTGATTATCTATATATTAATACGAGAAGCGAATTTTGAATTCAAGACAATTGAGCGAACCAATGACTTACACAGTTGAAATTGATGTGAAGAAAAGCGTAATAGCATTTTACATGAGGTAGACCTCATACAAAAGGTCGTCTGCATTGGTACCTCACTTTCAGCTATTTCTACCGCCAAGTAGCAGTGATCGCATTGCATTCTGGTCTAAAGCGTGAGAGAGTCAAAGAAATTACTAGGTAATGTGACATAATATCCTCAAGTCACAAAGTTGGCAATGCGTTAGTGATATCCTTGTGATATTACAAGCGTGTATTTGCCGCATTGATGCTTACTATCATGCGGACTGTATGATTGTTGTTGGAGTCTTATTAAAAAATGATATTTTATTTAAACAATATGCCATAGATTAGAAAATAAAATTACACGCTTTAAGATCAAATAACATAAGACAAATTAAATAATTAATTGTCTATAGGCTTTAGTGTGTCTCTATGGTATATTATATGGTTGTATTTTGACCACTGAAGATCCGCACACAAGACAAATATTTATATGTTTATATTTGTGTTTGTTCTGTGTCTGGGTCTTAAATGTATGTATATTTGTTAAGTAGTATAATATGAATGTATGAGACGCTGTTGGAATTTTATTTATTTATAAAAAAATATTTGACGTTATATTTATAATTTTTAACTGAATAAAGCAACTACATTTGAAGTATTTATTTTGAAATGGCACTTCCCTTATAATTTTCTATAAAACTGTTACATATTGTAGTATGTACCATGTCAAAGTTATGAACCAAATTGGATTTCATGATAGTTTAGAACTGTGCGACCTATCCTAGACTTCAGTCAACTTCCCCACTATAGCCAGGTACACGATCAAAACTCAATTACCCGTGTGAGTTGACACAAGATAGCGTCTTCGTCGACTACTAGGTCGTGCCCGCGACGTCGTCCGCCTAGACCATAATTTTGATCACTTTATCTACCTGTGCTATGCCGTAAGATACTGGAAGAATAGAAATATTTATTGTCCAATAATAAATGAGTTTTCCAAAATTTTATTAATAATAGTAGAATTTATACAACTTAGCTACCACATATTTATATATGCAGTAAATAAACATTTAATTATCATATAAATACTTTCAGTAATAACACATCACAAAAAAATATGTGATTATAAATGATGTGCTTGTAGCTCGTAGTATTTCGTAGACAGAGGAAAAGACATAAACGCGTTGATGTCTTTTGGTAGTCTATATACGGACTTTTTTGGTTTAGGCGACCTCTCATCGTATACACACGTATGCAGGAAAATAGAAGTATTAAATATTTTGTTATAAACAACTTCGTAACAACAAAAAAGGAGATATTTTGGTATATTTATGTTTTTCATTGTTCGGACTTGTATTTTCTATGGTAGTTGTAACCACTTTGACAAGAAGCCATATCAACGGTAGACTTAAAAAACCAACTAACTCTAAAGTTACCTGCAGTCTTGCAAAACGTTTCCATTCAATCATTTTTTTTTAAAACAGTAACAATGAACAATTGCGCCTGTAAAGTTTACTGAAAACAATTGTTGCGTTCTCGGCGCGAAGGTATATTCGAACCCCATTAGTTTTGCACTTTAACCTGGAGTTGGTTTTAAATAGCTTTGGTAGCTTTTTAGCCTGATGAGTAATTATTGAGGTAAATTTTTGAGAATTAAGCAACATTTTAATGAGATTTACTCTTTATTTTAATAAAAAAATATTTACATGATAGACCTAACACAAAAGGTCGTCTGCATTGGTACCTCATACTCACCTATTCCTACCGCCAGACAGCAGTGTCCGCATTGCTGTGTTCCGGTCTGAAGGATGAAGAAGGCAGTAAATTTAATGGGTAATGGGGCATAATATTCTCAAGTCACAAGGTTGGTGTTAGTGATATCCTTGTGATTTTACAAGTGTTTCAACGGGCCCGATGGCGTTGATGGTGTGATCCCCACCCAGGACAAATATTGATATGATAATATTTATGCTTTTTCTGTGTCTGGGTGTTAAATATATGTATTGAAGTAGTATAAAAAAGCCTATTCTTTTCATATATTAAAAATGTTGTGTTACTTTTTTTGTCCGGGATAAACTTCTTAATAAACTAATGAACCGATTTTAATCATTTCTGCTTGCTGTTTACAGTTTGATCCAACTTGAGAGAGGCATAAAACCTCCTTTCTTGGAGAGGCCTATGTCTAATCATATTAAAGTAATGAGTAAAGCTAGTTTAATCATACTTTTATAAATCGGGTAAATAACGTAGTTTAGTCAAGAGCGTATTTATTTTTTTTTTGACAAATCGTCCAACTTCCGAACTAGTAAATTGCACAGAAACTCAAACGTTTGGAAATTGAAAACAAAGATGGCCGAATTATGATTGCAATTCGGGAACTTTGAAACTTTCTCAGCCAGGTATGACGAGATGCGAATTCTAATATAAATTAATTAACGCGAGTAATTTTCCCGTGATACTTTGGAAAGTGGCGAAAATCAAAGACTCAGCTTGGAGCCAACTCAAAGTAGACCAACGGGCTGTGGTGCGAGAGTCTTTAATCGATCAGCGTAGCCCGATCTTTGATTTTAGTATTCATTTACCTTCAAACTAAAGATTGCTCTTGAGTTTGAAGGTAAAGTAATAATTTTTACGAAATTCAATTGCTTCATTTGTCTATATGTCAATTGATTGAATTTGATTCGTTTCATTGTAGCGGTTTCATTGTATTCATACCGCCGACGCCGGTATGGTTTTCAATAATACCTACCGTTAGCTGTTATTGGAACACATATCACCATTAGTTTTTCTTGCAGGATGTTTTCTGGTGGCTCGCGTAATGAACCTGCTACAAATTGAGTTATAAGGCCCGTCTGGTGCCTGCAGACTAGTATTAAGGACACTCAATGACCTATTTGTTTAGAGAACTCTTTAATAATACTGGTTGTTAGGGTCATTGGCCATTTGTGTGAAATTGTAATGAGCAAATCAATAGTCGTAGATTATTGACGATTTAGAAATGCTTATCGTAGGACTATGTAAATAAATTTATATTTAACTTTGACTCGAAAACTCTTTGAAGTTATTCCTCCATAATGTGACTTAAGTTTCATTATCAAATCTATTGAAAGATTCTTTACATCTACATTATTATAAAAATGTAGTATTAATTAAAAAAATAACAGCGTATCATCATCTTCATTACAGCCATTGGAAGTCCACTGTTAGACGTAGGCTTCCCTAAGAAAGGGGGAATTTTGCCCATAATTGCCGCGCTGGTCAATCGTGTTGATGCAATCACAGAGCGCCCCAATCTATGCGTTTGAGCTGCACTGTCTCGGGTGGATATACCGCCATCTGTCGGTTCTGGTACCCTAGTCGCCTCTTACGACAACTGGTAATGAGGGAGGTACTATTATAATCTGCCGGTACCTCACGGCAATACTAAAATATGTATAGTGATTATAGCAAAATCAAGCTTTTTAAATATTTTTTATAAATGTTTGAGTTGGATGTACAATTTTGAACGGGAATTTCACTAGCACATACCGCAATTATTTTCCAAGGAGTAATCAAGGCAGCTTGTATTGTATATTTATTCGCACGTTAACTGAAACTAAGCGGGTGAGCCGCGCGCCGACGCTAGTAAACAATGAACCAACAAGACGTAATGAAGTAAAAAATATCAACTGTTATGTTATAATAAACAGAAAATTTAAAATAAAAGAACCGGCCCGCCCCTGTTGTGTGTAAAGTTGACTTTCCTCGTCAGGTGGATGAGGGGGATGTCACGGGTGAGCCTCGTGATACTCAAGTGTACTTTTTATACACTCGTCCATCGTGGAGTCTAATTTTAGGGGATTTATTAAATGAAACGTTGACGTCACTGCTGATTGCCACGTGAATCTCTCAAATCACGTAAGCAATTAATTTGACAGGCACGCTTCAATACCTGTAAACATACAACAGCTAAGAAAATTAATAATTCATGGAAAATACCTAAAATATTTGCGAGAAGATTTCATAGATAAAGAAGCGTTAAGTACGTAGATCAGTAAGGGAAATCTATATAAAGAAAATAAAGGCTTAATGGTCGCCATTTAGGATCAAATAATTAATTGATAAAATTACATAAGCAAGGTACTTAGCAACGGTAATTTCCGATGAATGTAGGCTATGTAATAGTGGCCAAGAGAAAATAGATCACATTACAGGAGGCTGACCATTATTAGCTAGCAAATAATATACTAATATACTTAATAGTATAGCTAAATAAATACGTAGAATATTATTATTAAAATATAAATTAATAGATAAATCCGGGCCATATTATCAATACACTTTGAACGTACTTTATAACGAAAGCGCAGAACTATACTAGGACCACATTATTATAACAAATAAAACTTATTCAAACAATAGTCCGGTTATTATTTTAACACTTAAAGAAAACAAAATAACATGTCTCATAGACGAAACTAATTTGGAAAATATATAAATATCTGTATATAGAAAGAAATATACAGATAAAAAATAAAAATATATTCTACTTACAGATGAAATTAATGTGATATCAACGTATCGTCAAAATCATTCCCGTTATTCTTTCATCAACAGGACTCAACCCAAAACCCGTAGGAACATCACTCAAAGAAATAAGCTTACACAAAAATGTATACATTAAACTACAAAAATCAGTCATCGATACTTGTTGCATAGTTCGCCGATTTCTCACATCCACCACTCAAACCCCTACAGCATCATACAACGAGCCCACTTGGTGTAGGCCCGTGATAAGTTCACAACCTCAGCACTATGCTATGTACCGAAAGAATATAAGAAATAATAATCTTACCAGAAAGCATTTACATCACTATCCAGAAAGCGGCAATTCCTAACACCTGTTGCTTGTTCGAAATTTCTTTTAAGAAGATACTTCTTCCCCCTATCATAATCCTGAAGTTCACTTGGTCCGTTGTTGCACCTGAAGTTCGTGTATTTTAGTTATATACCGAAACACACTCTGTGATATGAGAAATTTAAATCCGGCATAATAAATACTCTTTATTGTACACAAAAAAAATAAATAATGAGAAAGAATAAAATTGATAAGTTTCAATGCAATTGGCGACCTTATCGCTCAGGGCGGTCCCTTCCAGACAACCTTTCTGATTCCTTTTTCAAAATCTAATGTAAATTTAAATATTTAATACTTTTACACACGCAGGTAAAACACGAATAAATGTATATATAACGCCTGTATCCCATTGGTGTAGGCAGAGACTATGGATCTCCACTTGTTACAATCTTGACATACCTCTCTCGCTTCCTTTACTTGCATTAGTCTTTTTATACAAGCTCGTTTATTCTCGGTACTTCTGACCTGACCCTTCTTTAACACCTCTTCTAACTGTCCCATACCAATTCTTTCATTCGCTTCCGTTCTATATATTTGTGCATTCGTTCGACATGTCTAAACCATCTCAACATACCTTTTCTATTGTTGCCACAACATCATCTTTTACACTACATCTCTTTTCACACACACATTCTTTAATCTATCTCTTAAACAACAAAAACACGAATATTCATCGTATAAATGTGAACCGTGAGGTATCGGTTAGAATATTACTCTCCCTGTACCAGGTGTCGTAATAGACGACTAAGGTACCGGAGCCGACAGATGGCGGTATATCCATCCGAAATAGTGTAGCTCAAAATCACAGGGTGGGAATGGACAGCAGCTTCCTTGTCGCGAAAGCTGCACTATACGATTACCAACACGCTCACCCCCCGCGGCAATTATGGGCGAAATTCCCTCTGTCTTGGGGAGGTCTATGTCCGTTAGTGGACTTCCAATGACTATAATGATGATGATATGTTTATCCTGAGTGGGGATCGAATCCACGACTTTTGACGCGTAACATAGGATCACTACCATTTGCGTCATCGGTTCCATCAAAATACTTTCATCTAATTTCATGATTATGATAACAAAATATACAGTTGATAAAGACGAACTAAATAAGACCGCTGGATACGAAAATGAATCTGCCCCTAACCAGTTGTCGTAAGAGGTGACTGAGGTAGCAATCCCGTATCGAAGCTACAATCTGTGATTGCTACCACGGCTGCCCTTGCGGCAATTATGGGCAAAATCTTC
Source organism: Heortia vitessoides (assembly GCA_020976665.1). Taxonomy (NCBI): domain Eukaryota; kingdom Metazoa; phylum Arthropoda; class Insecta; order Lepidoptera; family Crambidae; genus Heortia; species Heortia vitessoides. The sequence goes on along the minus strand of JACJUM010003259.1, from coordinate 23,412,136 downwards.
CCCTTTCTTGGGGAGGATTATGTCCGACAGTAGACATTTCACGCCTGCAATAATTGTTATTCTTATAATTAATAATTAAAAACTTAGTTATACATTCATACAATTAAGTTCCAAATTGGTCGACGAGAGCCGAATGCTATCAATAGAAAATCAATGGAGAACTTGCCGCAAATAGTATCCAGCCAATAATGCATTTTCCTTGTCTACATATTAAAGTTGTTTAAGCGCCGCCTATTGTCAGTATTACGAACTAAAATTTGACACTGTATAGACGTTATACTTTAGCTGGAACCCGCAACCACAACACCCTGGATGGACACGGCATAAAAAACACTTTAACAGACCACCGTCATCCATAAGCAGCGTAGACTCGTCTTATTTAATAAACTTGCACAATTTGGCTGCTGGTGGCTTCAATTAGAACTAGTTGTTATTAACGTAATGATTTTCGAAAAAATATTGAATACTTGTTTCATAAGTTTCAATGAGAATCTTTATACTAACTTTATTTCGAATAACTACAAAGAATCTTACTAAAAATGCACCCACGTTTTACCCTTTTAGGGGGTGAATTTTAAAAAATCTTTTTAAGGGTTACCCTACGCTATTAATCACTATAGCGTAGCGTAAGGTACACCTGCAATATTTTAAGTTTCTGTTTTTTTCGTTTCTACCTTTCTTTAAGGCAGAAATAGGTGAACGCAAATATTGGTCTACCTGTAGTTTGATTAATAATGCTAGATTCTATTGTTACAGAACATAACTACGCAGCGGACAGTGCAAGTGGTGGAAAAGCAGCGGCCCCTTGCAAGGTCTGCGGTGACAAGGCCTCCGGGTACCACTACGGAGTGACCTCCTGCGAGGGATGTAAGGTAGGTTCATACCGCAGCACCGAAAAATTAAGGTACCAAGTCCCTTCAAGTATCAATCACTTTTTAGTCTGTCTGTCCCTAAGTATGCTTAGATCTTTAAAACTACTTAACGAGTTTTTAATATGGAGTGATATTGTAGGAAAGTTTCTATTTATAATACATGCATATAGTAGATGAAACACTGATATTTTTTTGCGATTACATTGCAAACGCTTACTGAACCCGACGAGATAGATCAAAACAATGTACTACAGTACTGTACACCATAAGAAGTATTTAAGAAGATATATAATATATATATAAATATATCTGGGATTAAGTTTTAATTTAATTTTAATGCTAAAATATATCTTATATTCTTTTTTTATTTGATGATAGTATCACTTTCCATTTATTCGTTACACAATAGTAAAAAATCGTGCCACGTTTTATGAAATCTCTCATTAGGCTGAAAAGTTTGTTTGTTTGAACGCGCTGATCTCAGGAACCTCTCGTCCGTATTGATTATTTTTCAGTGTTGGATAATCCATTTGTCGAAAAAAGCTACCCATACCCCCCAAAGTCACTATTCAACGCGGACAAAGGCGCGGACACTGCTAGTATAACATATTGATACTTGGTGATTGCTGATAGTGGAAGAATGATTTAATTGGTCTAGAGTTTAAGTTTAACATACATACAAACAAATCTATCACATTTATAATATCACTATAAAGTAAAGCAGTTGTATTTTTTTTCAAGATTATTAAAAGAAAACAAGTTAATTATATTGCGCTATAAATAAACGCTAAAAGGTATATCAATTTATGATTTTCCACGTGAAAATGCATTAGTTGACGTCTGTGGAGCTATTGTATTGTTACAATAAACAATAGCTTGTCAATACGTCATGTAAATTGAAGTGCTTTTATTATGCGGGCATCACTCGTGGAGCGTCAGTTAGCAGGTTTTAGTGAGTCTAATTCAAGGAAAACTGCGATGTACTAAAGGGTAGAGGTCTTATTTCACTCAATTTTAAGACCATGAAACTTAACACCTGTCTCTGGAGTCTGGAATGCGATGGCTTTGTGCTTTATTACAACCATTTCAGTATTTTGTTTCTCAATTAGAAGGTTACGTCCTTATGCAATAATGTAGGTGTTATTGTAAAAAAAAAGTTACCTAAAATGTTTAAACATGATTTGGATTTTTGTACGGTTGTAACGAATAAACTCAAAAGCTGATTTTAATAAAGTTAAATTTTACTTAGGCTCTATATCAGTTTGTCTATGCCTCATTAGTATATAAAAAAAGGTAAATAATTTTTCTAATTTTGACATTTGGTGCCAGGCGTTTATCAGTATTATTACTGGTCTATATAGGTGCAATGTTTTTTTTTTAATAAAACGGTCTAAATATAAAGAAGTCTTGTTAATTAAGTTACCAAATCCCAATTTATTTAAAGATTTCAAAACTATTTCACTCATAAATAAGTAATGTAAGTTATATTTTGCCCATATTATTATGAGTAAGGAAACTGTGCGAATGACACCGCAACGCGCTCATGGTTAGACATAGTTGACTATTGGCAAGCGCCTACTAGATTTTGCAGATTTGTTTTGGCACAATTGCTCGAGAGAAACAATCTGGAGCTTCTTTGTAACTACAAATCGCGTGTCGAAACAATCAATGAGTTAACACTTAAAAATTAACTCAGAAAGCGTTTCACTGTTTACATTCAATTTATTTTAAAGTCTTGTTTTTCCTTTCGTTAAAAAGCAATCATTTTTCAGCGTGATTTATAAAAACTATTGTCTATGTCATTGGCATATTATGTAGGTCTTGTTTTGTGTAACAAGCTTTCTTTGTTGAAAGTCACCGCAACTATCTTCTACTTTCTACAACTACTACAAGGGGAAGATCTCATACGGAGGTCGGCTGCATTGGTTCCTCAATCTCACCTATTTCTACCGCCAAATAGCAGTGTTCGCATTGCTGTGTTCCGGTTTGTTGGGTGAGAGAAGCACTGAAATTACTGGTTAATGGGACAATATCTCCAATGAGCGAGATGATATGATATTACAAGAATCCACAGGCTGCGGTGACGCTCACAGTCACATGGATTGTGTGCTTGTTTGCCGGCCTGATCTAATAAAAAAAAACTATACAATAGAGCCGTGGGGTACCGGCTAAGTAGAATAGTACCTCCCTCTGTATCAGAAGCCGTAAATGGGGATGGGTAGCAGCATCTCCGTCGCGAAAGTTGCGCTCTACGATTACCACCGCACTTGTCCAGAGTGGCAATTATGGGCAAAAATATCCCTATATTGGGGAGGTCTATGTCCAACAGTGGACTTTCTATGGCTGTTATGATGACCCAATACAAATCCCATGCTCTGCATTGGCCGGTTTAAAAATAAAATCTTCAGATGATCTTATAATCTTGTACTTTAATGCCTATATTGAATTGACGAAATCACCTGTCTTCCATGAAGTGTACTATATGTTTTGATCACCAACCTTACGACTATGTATGAAGGAGTCACCATACTTACAGCATCTTGCAACACTTCACACCAGGGATAATCGACATATCATAACAGCCTGCAAAAAAAATAGCCATCATTATATCGACCTCAAGAAGTCCGGTGAACTGGACATAGGGCTGCCTTAGGACATTAAGCTAGGTCTAGGCCTAACAAAATCTGGCACTTTTAGTCGGATCAATGGCGCAGATGGTAGTGATCCTATCTTAAGAGCCAGGGGTCGTGAATTCGATCTCCACCCAGGACAAATATTAATATGATAATTTTACACAATATAAATGTGTGGCATTTGTATGTAGGTGCGTTTCGATTTCGAAACCTTTTTGACAATAAAAAGTTAACGTACCAATAAGTAATATCTTAGTCTTACAATACCTGGTACAGGTACTTTTATACTTAGCCGGTACCCCACGGTACCCAACTCACACTTTTCATTTCATGGTTGATTATTCTTGGTACTTCTGACCTGGCCTTTCTTTTATTATTTTATCTACCTGGTTTTAGTATGTCCTAGGTCGTCCTACACCAACTCGTCTACTAAAGTCCGCTCTATATATGTGTACAATCATTCTAGTTTTATAAACAAACAAAACAAATTTCAAATTTGCGATTGTTTATTTTAAATTGTAGCCATAGTTTGATAAGAGATTTCTCGAAACTCGACAGCGAGGGCAGAACAATATTGTTTATAGATTTAATCGATACTTGGCGTTGTTGGCCTTCCGTTAATATTGAACTTTTTATTACGCATTTTATGGCTTGACGCAATCTACATTTTCATATTTGTCCAACAGCGAACATCAAGTATGAGTAACATATAATATAAATAACTTCATCATTCCAAAAAATTACATACATGTTAGCATTTGTTTTATGAACATAAGTCAAGACACAGAACAAATACACATATGTATCGTATAAATGTCCGTCCTCGATGGAGATAGTATTTGCCACCCTTAGCGCACTAGATAGGATCTCCACCGTCTACGCCATCGGTAACAAAACGCATTGTCAATATAAAAATATTCGACACACACATTTATTTATTCTACGGTCTAGGAGATTTCAAATGTTTCGAAAATTATTATTTCAAGCAGTGATGCACACTGCTTGACAAAATATTTCCAAAAAGACCGGTTTTAGTGACCAGCATCCAACAAAATCCAGTGGTTTTAGATCGCCTGTCCACCATTTGGACGGCCTATGTAGCCCTTGTCGATGCGTGAAATCCATTCCAGTACGTCAGTTCATCGGCGGTCTACATTTGATAATTATCAACAATTATTATAATAATATATAAATCTTAATAGTTCATTATCATGAGAAAAGGGTCTTGTAAATGTTTCACATTTCTAGGTACATGACCCTTAAATAAGTGACTCTGATATTCCCTCATCAGACGCAACATCTGCAGTTCGCGGAGACATTAAAGAGAAACCGTGTAAAATCAATCGTTCAATTAATATTAGAAGATATGAAAAGTTCATTGAAATCGGAGAAAATGAGGAGGCGAAATATAAAGACAGATTCTCAAGTTATTTACTTTTTAACCTACGCTCTTGGAGTGACGCGTCTATTTGAAATTTAGCACTAATAAGACAGAAATATTTATAAGTAATAATCTTATTTTCGGTTTAAACAAGCGAGAGTTACCAAAATGCATATAAGTAATGTACAATGCGTGCCTGCTACCGGATTTATATCATGTGGCAAAGGGCAATATTGCATCTCACAGATTGCCCAACAACTGGGGGTGTGTGGGGGCGCAGGTTACTGAGGGTGGGGGCGGGAATGCACCCCGCCATGGCTGTATATAAACGCCGGGAGTATCGCAGATTGGCCATTCCTTCTCCGTGTGCGCGCCTGCAAACACGCTCGAAGTCGATCTATCCCGCAGGGCTAACCGATCGGAGAGTTCATTAATTTTTATAAAAATTGTAAAGGTCTTAATTTTTAAAATGTTGGATGTATTCTTCCACGTTTTGCATTTCCTGTGTTTCAACTTCAACTATTTCCTGGTCAACTACTACTTGATCCATCTTTGTTGCCTTTAAGTTCACTTTGACTTCAAAAGTCTCCCGCAATTCTAGTGACGGTTAGAAGAGCTGCACCAAGAAAGACGTTTGGTAAGAAACCTTTATATTTATTTATTTTAAAATTATTTTCGTCAGTTCTTTTATTGATATTTATTTATTATAATTTTTTGGTTTTTCTTTTGCTTCGGTTTTTAATTTTAAAATACACGAATGTAATTGTACTCTAGTGTTAACTCTCACTGAGAATCATTAAAATAAATAATTATCTAGTGTTTTCAAATTAAATGAATCACTTACTTTGTTGCGGTAAAGATGGTATCTTAACTTCAGTGGTACTGAAAGTGGTACCAAAGACACCACCAGAGAAAGTTTACGCAACTAACACAAAAATTTAAGTGAAAAATTATCCCGTAATATATATTTTTGGTTTAAAAAAATTGCCATGTTTTTCTTATAAGAATAAATGAATGAGCGTGTGAATCAATTAAGAGAAAGCACCGATAAAAAAAATATCATTATCAAATCAGCTATTCGAAGTCCACTGCTGGACATAGGTCTACCCAAGAAAGAGGTAATTCTACCCAAAATTGCTACACTGTACATGCGTGTTGGTAATCGCCGAGCGCAGCTTTTACGATGGGTATGCTGCTGCCCATCCCCGCCCTGTGCATTTGAGCTACTGTTACTGATGGATATACCGCAATATATCGGTTCCGATACCTCAGTCGCCTCTTACGACACCTGGTACAGGGAGAGGTGCTATTCGACTTTGCCGGTACCTCACGGCAAAAAATATAGCTCGCGCATATTCGTCTGTAGGCAGAGGCGTAATGTCCTCGTCGGACAGCCGGAATCTCCTTTCGAATTCTTTGTTCATTCGTTCTAGAAGACGAGAAAATCGTAGTAGGTGGAGGTCCCTATTCTCTACCGTCCCTTTGAATTAGATAAATAGAAACTGCAACCACACAATACATTTTCCACTAATGTAAAACGTCGTCATCTACTCACAAATTTTAACGAAATACTGAATTCCTTTAGAAAGTTTTCATCAGACAACTTGTCCTGAATAGATCTCTTACAGAAAATGTTTGTGAATCGTCTCTAATTATCATCACATTAATCATTACATGAGGTAGACCTCACACGAAATGTCACCTGTATTAGTACCTCACTCTCACCTATATCTACCGCCAAACAGCAGTGTTCGAATTGCTGAAGGGTGAGAGAGGTATTGCATTTACTAGGAAATGTCGCTTAATATCCTCCAGTCACAAGATTGGCAACGGGTAAGTGATATCCTTGTGATATTACGAGCGTCTATAAGCTGCGGTGTCGCTTACTATCAGGCGGGCTGTACGCTTGTTTGTCGATCTCGCCTAGTAAAAAAAAAACATTTCTTAACTTCAAAAGGCTACAGTCAATAACTTTTTGGAATTATTGCAGTCTCCATTTATGGGAACATCAAAGCACAATCGTTCAGATCCAATACATAAAATATTTTTGTGCGGGAATCAAACATGCGACCCTACTATATTACCCAGCGCTTCTAACCAGTGCGCCATCAAGGCACACTCTTCCAGACCGAACACTAAGAATATTTCGTGCAGAAATCGAACCTGTGACCCTTACATTATAATCATCGCTCCTAACCAATGCGCCAACAAGGCCCACTCCTCCACACTGACCACAAATAACAGAAACCTTTGCATGTTATCCAGTACGTCATTAAAACACAAAACTCCCGGATCCAACACAAGCAATATCTTCGCGCGGGAACCGAATCTACCCCCTCTCCTCTTCAACCGGCGACCTCAACCACTGAGCTCTACGTTTCTTAAGACAAAATTAGTACTTGAATACGTCACGAAGCGACGTTCCGCTTGCAAGAGAATTATCATTAGCAAGCCTGTCCCGACGCTGAACTAACGAGTGAGTGAGTGAGTGAGGTGTCGGAAACTGTTAGGAATTAAGTAAGTTATACTAACAAATCAAATCGGTCGACTGCCGCGAACGCGCGCTTCTTGATGAGGTTATATTTAAACTAGATTGCATTGCGACCTGCAACTCTTTGTGAATTTCAAAGATAAATTAAAGAGATTTCTGTGGTGTGCAATTACATAGTCGTCTATTAGAATTTGTCGCAGTTGAGCTGTTTTTATAATATAAAATATATCTTAATATCTAAGTCTCTCTTACTTGGTTACTCACTCACTTAGACACCCACCCAGTCACTCAATCACACTCTCACTCACTCATTCAATCATTGACACAACTACGAGTACTTAGTCATTTAATCACTTACTTTTTTGTACGTTGTCAATGTTTGTTTTCTACGCCGAGAGTCGTGGGTTCAAATCCCACCCTGAGCTAATATTCATATGATGAAACTTGTGTTAGTTCTATGTCTGGGTGATAAATATATGTATTTAAGTATATATATGTGATATCTCTGTTGTCTGGTGTCCGTAACACAAGTGCCACCTTAGAGTCGAAATTTGTTATTATTCTTATTATTAAATTTGTTATATCTTGAAACGTCTTGACCGATTTTAATGGGATTTTCACCCGCATAAAGCTGATATAATGTACAACAGTAGTGGGAAACTGGAGTAAAGTAAGCAGAGAACTGCTTGTATTTCAGATCACCACACCTTTCGTCCCATTCTGCATTCTTTAATATTCCAACAAATGCCAATACTTAAATATCTAGGGATTTATCTAAACTTAAGCATGCTAAACTAATAACAGGAAAATTTGTATGAATGTATGTGTTGCGTGTGTATAAGGAAGATGAAATATGATTTGATTTGGTTAATTACTGGGTCACCATCATACCAGCCATTGAAAGTTCAATAAAGGGGGAATTTTGGCCATAATGGGATGCTGGTACCCATCCCCGCCCAGTGCATTTTAGCTGCATTTTCTCGGATGGATACCCCGCCAACTGTCGGTTCTGATACCTTAGTCGCCTTTTGCGACACCTGGTACAGGGGGAGGTACTATTACTCTGCCGGTACCTCACGGCTAATTACTGAGTAAAGTGACATAATATCTGCAAATCAGAAGGAGCAAGGTGGCGTGGGTTATTATCATATATTATTCTATTTATCACAAATATAAACAGCTTTTTTCCTGCGATTCTTGAAATTCCTAGAATTCTTGTTCCTCAAGAATCCAAAGCCTAAGCCGTTTTGAGGTTAAGCTATCCCCATGCAAGAACTTAAAAAGTCGTCCACCGGTCAAAAGCGTAATAAACAGACAGACGAACAGTCAGACTTTCGCATGTATAATATATAGCATGGCCAGTCAATTTATCTGTCATTAACAGAGCAATCATTAACGTTTCTCTTGTCTTGGTTTGGCATCACCTGTCAATGTGTCCAACAATCGTGCGCCAGTTTTTGTGACAGCCATCACGAGCACTCATGCGCTTTTGGTAGAAAATACCTCACATTTACTTCGATATAAACTGCCTACTGAACTTAAGTATGCAACTTTTGTAAAATGAAAATAATATCAATTTTATTTTACAACAAAATACATGTCGCACTCCTGTGTCAAAACCGGCCAACTCAAAATGATGCGTTTTGCACAGTGCAAGAAGTGTCGCGATTTATTGTAGAACTTTCATTCTAACTTCGGACCCCCCTTTTAGGGGGTGAAAGGAATAATTTTCTAAAAAATATTTTAAAAGCTTTGCAAAACTTTAGAAGAAAAACATTTATGAATTTCATTCGAAAATTTTGACGTGACAACTACGAGTGCTCTTATAATTCGATGGAGTCGGCTGCACGCACGAAAAAACATCACTCATGCGGCGTTACCTCGCTCTGAAGCGTTTCGTTTGAGGCTTGAAGTGCAAGCGAGAGAGCAGGACGAGCGACAAAGAGCCACCATTTAAGAACGGCCCCGCGTTCGGCAGCTTTCGACATCTGTCTCTCTCGTACTCGAGTTAGCGATGCGCCCGCGTGGACAGCTGCTATACAATGATACATTTTCATAAATAAAATTAAAACGCTCTTTCTAAAAATGCAACCATTCCATCAGTATTTTCTTATGACGATGTCACGTTCAACTATCGACAGTAAACCGACTTTACAGACATTCTATTTTTTAAAAACAACAAAGTGTCATACTAACTTTGCACCCCCGTAGTACCTTAGGGGATGAATTTTCAAAAATCCTTTATTAATGCTTCCCTCGTGACACTTCAAGTTAGCTATTTTGTTAGAGAATTTTTGTGTAAGAATCCACTTAATATTTTTGTAAACACAAAAGTAAGCAGCAATACAGTTTGTAACTACATTATACGCATTGGTATACCTCAACAAAGGTCGCCTGCACAGGTACCTCACTCTCACCTGTTTCTACCACCAAACAGAAATGTTTGCAGTGTTCTAAGAAAGCAAAAATTGCATATTAAGAGACAGGGAAATTACTGGGCTGTGTTTATTGTTTAATGTAATATAATATCTTTAAGCCACAAGATTGATAACGCAACTGCGCGATGACGCTTAGTATCACGCAGACTGTATAAATGTTTGTCGATCTGGAATGCTGAAATATAAATAAATCGAGGGCAGTAACAAAAAAATATTTCTAATGATTATGTAGCGATGGCCGTGTCCTGATAAAATATTGGTTAACGAAAAGGTTTGATGCTGATTTCGTCTTGAATGCGGGCCCTAAATAATTGTGCCAACAATGACAGAAGATACACCTCAACCATGTGTCCTAATAGGGTAGGCAGAGACTGGAGAATGATCTCAAATCTTTCTTACTTTGGTCCTTGCGTACACGCTCGTTTATTCTTGGTACTTCTGACCCTTCTTTAATACCTCTTCTACCCGGTTAAGTATTCGCCTATGTCCTATACGAACTCTTCCATTCACAACCGATCTATATATTTGTGCAGTCATTCTACTTTCATTTATCCTTTCTATATTTACTAAGTTCCTGACACTTGTAAAAGTTTTTGATATAATTTAAACAAAAGATACTCAGCTCGCTCGCATTTTCTCCGCCCCGGATATCGAAATCTGATAGTTTCCTGCCGTTGGCAGCTTAATTAACCGGGGCTACCTTTGAAGGATAAAATAGGAGCGTCTATGCTGCTCACAACTAAGCTGTACAAAAACCCGTACTGATTCCATACAAAAAATAATAACCAGGCATATCCCACGGGAACATGTTTTAGAGATAATATGTTGCTTATGTTTGTCTCCAGACTATCTGTAATACCTGTGTTAATTTTCATCCAGATCTAGTCATTCCTTCCGGTGTAAAAGAATGACAATCAAACATTAATATATCGTCACATCTACACCCAGAAACTTTTCGTTTAAAGATTCTTTATTTCTCAATAAAAATACAATTATCATTTACTTGAGAACAAAATGTACAAATTTATAATTAGTTGTCCGTACCGATTAATTTTATAAAAATTATTAGCTCGAAATATGATCCAGTTGGCATAAAATTTATGTAATAAGGTATAAAATAGAAAAGATATAATTATCAGTAAAGTGCTTACGTTAATATAATTCAGTCCTAATTATTATGAAGGTTATTAGGTAGGCTCGTTCCGCGACTTCCGCAATATATAGTGCAAAAAAATCTTTCGCGGTTACAATATTAGTGAGAACTGCTTTCTTTCCCAATATGAATTAGGTAATAAATAATTATTATTCCTAGAAAGTGTGAGACATCCATTGTTATGGCGACTTGATAAAATAAAAACGAAATGTTTTTTGTATTATGATTTTATGGCCTCCAGCTTCGTCGTAATTAGATAGAAATCTTGGAATTTTATTTTCATTTTATATTTTTTTATGAATAATTACAGTGACAGCTGTTGCAATAAAGCGATACAATATAAACTATACCTAAGTAATATTTAAAAGGTACAGTTTCTATAAGCAACAACAAATATATAATCTGATGGCAGCACAGGCAACAAAATAACAATTTTAGAAAAGTGCCTTTATGATTTTTCAATAGAAATTTAGAAGTGATAAATCGATATCTGTAAATTAGGCATTTAAGAAGTTCAACCACAGAATCTTAAATATCGATTTTCCATGATATTAAATATGTAGTTTATTGTACACTTAAAATAAAAATATATATGTATAAAATCATAAATAATAATGGCCTTATCGCAAATAGCGAAAGAATGAAAAGATGAAAAAAAGTGAAAAAGTTCTTATTTTTCTTCACTCTCTCCATCCAAAAGTTTACCTCTTGATAGTAAGAGGTCGATAGAAAGAAAAATATCTTAATATATAGAACATATATAACATAAATAGACTTTATATAGGTTATAGAAAGTGATCCTACACCAACCGTTTAAACACAGGCAGGGACTGCGTGCATCTAATATTTATTTTCAAAAAATATTATCTTACTTCTTAGAAATGAGTATTAAGTAATTATTGTTATTATATATTCTTCTTTTTATTTTACGTTAAACTATATTTCTATCTGTTTGCTTTGCTGAGTTATGTAAATAAGAACTTTTTATTTTAGGATCGAATATATTAGCTAATTTTAGTTAACCATATCGTAGTAAGATGATGTGATAAATGCAAACGTCGTACGTTATTTAAAAATGTAGTACATACGATTAATAATGTGCTAATAATAGTTTGATATATTAATCGATAATACCTATTTTAATCTGAACAATCTGAATAATAAAATCCCACAACATCTCATACATTGACCTGATTCCGTAATAAGTCGCATGAAGCACTTGTGCTACGGACATCAGACAACAGAGAAATTACAAATTTACCACTTCAATACATATATTTTACATGCAGACACAAAAGAAACACGAATATCATTTATATTTGTCCTGTGTGGGTAGGTATCTAACAAGACAGGATCTCTACCATCCACGCGATCGGGCCCGGCAAGTACTTACTCCTTACCGTACTTTTCAATACATTAAATCTATGTAGGAATATACGTTTGTAAGTATCTAACTCATTACACTCCTCGCACATTCCATAGATGCGATGATTTGCTGATACATTATTATTGGGGGACTGACTATGCAGTAACAGCCAATGGAATGTCACATTATGCACACATACCCTCCGATATTTTTTTTTTCTTTCAAATATATCCCACAATCTGTCCTATGGATCAGCCGATCAAACTAATTGTGCAAGAACTGGCAGCGCCCCGCTGTTTCACCGGCATTGGCTCGTACAACAAAATTAGTATTATTTAGACCTAGCGTAATGATATATGGCTTAAAACCTTTACCGATAAATGGACTATCTATCGCCGTAAAAATTGTTTTAAATTAAACTTTTGGTTTCAGAGTTTAGCGCGTTCAAACAAACAAACTCTTCAGTCTTATAATATTACTGGTATATAATAAATCAAGAACGACGAACAAGAAATAGACAAACATAAATAAATCGCGTCTTAAAGTTAGCTAAATAAATAGATTTATTATGAGTAGCAAACGTGTAAATGTATTTTTTTATTTAGTAGACCAGGTCGACAAACGTGCACACGTTTCGCGTGATAGTAAGCGTCACTGCAGCCTATACACGCTCGTAACATCACAAGGATATCACTAACGCTTTGCCAGCCTTGTGACTTGAGGATATTGTGCTACATTACCAAGTTAATCCCTCACCCTTCAGACCGGATGCGAACACTGCTATTTAGCGGTAGAAATAGGTAACAGTGGTTGCATCGTCCAGACACTGACTGGACGAAATAATTGACAATAGAAAATAGAAAATAGATCGTCCTATAAATAACTAGCGACCCGCCCCAGCTTCGATCGCGTGCTATGAGGTTAGTTAGTATTGTAAGTTATCGCTAAGAGATGGTTTCAAGTTTAAAAGTACGTTTTTCCTACATATCTTCGTCAAACAAAATCCTTTTGTATGAATTCTGTAACAGCTGTGCCCGCGACTTAGACCACGTGGTGTGGTGTCAATTATAATTGTAAAGAAACATTACCGTTTTCAAAGAAAGTATTAGAAAAACTAATTTAGTCATTTAAATAGTAATTAATATATTTTTAGAAATGTATTTCTATAATATATATCATAACAATTAGAATCCGTGGGTTTGTTTAAATAAAGCGGGTAGTCAAAATAAAACGTGTTCATTTAAAAAACATATTTCTTTATTTTTTGATTAAGCGCGCACTAGTTCTGCGACGCGAGATTGATTTTATGGAAAATCTATCGATATAAAGAACCATCTTTTCGGATGGGAATTACGTATGTATTAAACAAATAAAAAAAATATGATATGCTGCAATAATCAATTCAATTATAGATTCCAACTTTTTACGGGCCCGATGGCGCAGATGGTAGCGATCCTGCCTAGTACACCAGGGGTCGTGGGTTCGATTCCCACCCAGAGCAAATACTTATATGATGATATTTGTGTTTGCTCTGTGTATGGGTGTAAAATATATGTATTTAAGTAGTATATTTGTGATTCCTCTGTTGTCTGGCATTCGTAACACAAGTGCTTGCGACTTACCACGGAGTCAGGTCAATGTATGAGATGTTGTGGGAATTTATTATTATTATTATTATTATTATTATTATTATTATATATATATATATATTGTACAGCGAATACGAATACATTTAAGGAAAAACCGACTTCCGTGACCCGGAGACGTAAAATGTTGAACGTAAAATGACGTAAAAAATTATTATTGTTTTACGATAGAAATTTAAGAAGTTTTGCAGAGGCCGGACGTATCAGGCGATGATATCTGATGCCATACCGTTGTGTTTCAGTTGGAAGGGTGAGAGAGGCAGGGGATTACTGGGTAATGAGTCGTAATGTCTGCAGGGCGATGCGGTAGTGATATCCTTACGATATAGCGTCGTCAGGTTATCATACCAGGCGCGCAGCGCAAGCATGGAGACGTGGCTATCAATCTCTGTCACAGATATCAATATTTAATCGCCTTTTCTTAGTCTAGCAGAACGCTTACCGATAAATATCGCGAGGAAAGAAATTTGCGGTTCTAGATATTTCCATAAACACCAACGTGCCGTCTCGCTTCACGACGCGTTTCAGATGCACACGTCAATGCGTGGAAGGGAGTGAACACTTGATTATTCATTACCATAATGGGCGCACAGACATGGTGATTGTTAAGATATTGAGACACGTGCCTTTTCTATATTACGTGAAATATCTGCGAAGGGGTGAAATGTCGGCGCTGCTCGCAGGCGACTTACTTAATTACCGGTTCAAGAACCCTTCATATTTGTTTAATATTTACGAAATATATATACGACTGTATAATATTTTCTAGAATTTTAATCACTTTAAATTATAATGTTGTTTTGTTTGTCATTACGGATCATCATCATCATATATCTCATTGGAAGTCCACTGCTGGACATTGGCCTCTCCAAGAATGAGGTTTCCTGCCCAAAGTTGCAAGCGTGTTAGCAATCGCAGAGCGCTTTCACGACGGGGATACTGCCGTCCATCCCCGCCCTGTGCATTTGAGTGCACTGTTTCGGGTGGATATACCGCCATCTGTCGGTTCTGGCCTCTTACGATAGCAAGCACTCATAGGAGTATGATATTCGTGGTTCTTCTCCAATGCTTACTAATAAAATAACGCTAAAGTATATCCGTAATACTGTCACGACTTTGCTATCGAACCGACATCCATACAATTGCGCAGATGGCTAGTGGCTAGGCATTTAAATTAAAAGATCCAGCGGCGTCCGTTACAACACAGAAGTTGGACGAAGTCGCGGCCCGATATATAAAAAGTTAAAAAATTCGTTTGCCAAATTGCAAATTATATATTATGGTCCAAATTGTAATTCATTATATCATTATACCAGTTTTTTTAATATTTTATCAAAATCCGAGACCAGTAATCGTCGGTTGATTCCGTAAATGATCATCGATAAGCGGCAGCATCCTTGTCTCGGCTGCCATCATGATCGGTATAAAGTGCGGTGCACGGCGTCTCTCGGCCACTTTTAACTCCGAAACGCGCGTGGGCAGCCGGAGGCGAGGGGCCTATGGGCCCCTAGTCAACGTCAGCTCGGTGAACCTCCTTGCTTACTTTCGTCTTGGCTTAGCCTCGTGTTGGATTCATATAACTTGCCTAATATTGATTTCACATTTGCAAAGCGCGACATACTTTTGTTATTCGGCTAATCAAGAAATCAATTATTTCCCCTTAAATTTTCTGAAATTTCTAGATCTTTCTGCCGGTACAATTGGGTTTCGTTGTATATGAATATAGCGCCATCTTTTAAATTTCCTGACCGTTCTTTGACAATTTCGTGCTTTAAATGCTACGCGCCTCTCGAGCATGCTGTTTCTTTTATATACAGTTCTAGGTGAAACCTACGGGATTAGTGTACCTGTGAAGGTAGCGGTAGACAAGATGGCTGCTAACTGCGTGCCACGTGTTTTTTTCATACGATCCGCGTGATAGTAAGAGTCACCGCTATAGCTCGTGTTATCACAAGGATATCACTAGCACGTGGCCAACAATTTGTGAACCTCATGAGCGGTAGACATGATTCCTGATCCATATGGGAGATAATGTGCACGATTTAGATGCTACGCGCCTCTCAAGCATCTAGTTTCTTACTATATATATAGATATCAGTGAAACATTCGGGGATTCTCACAAGCCAAGATACCCGCTTCCACATGTCCACGCGGCGGACAAAATGGCTGCTACCTTGCGTGCCACGTGTTTTTTTTTTCATATCACTAAGACAAACAAGCATACGAACCGCGTGTTAGTAAACGTCACTGCAGCCTATAGCTCGTATCACAACAATATCACTACATTCTTTAACCTTCTAACCCAGCGTGTTATTTTCAGGGCTTTTTCCGGAGGAGCATTCAGAAGCAGATAGAATACCGGTGTCTGCGCGACGGCAACTGCTTGGTTATCCGGCTCAATCGGAACCGTTGCCAGTACTGCCGGTTTAAGAAGTGCCTCTCGGTTGGAATGAGCAGAGACTGTGAGTACCATCCCAATTCATAATATAATGTGAGTGTTTTGTAATAGTATGTTTGTACCGCTTCACGCTGTATCGACCTACAAATCATACATAGGTACATATAGTTGGGTGTACCAAGGACAGGCAACCTTTAATTTCAAAATATAAGTACTATTTCCATTGCAATTATAGGTTAGGTTTTTCCGTACAGTCCGCGTGATAGTAAGCGTCACTGCGGCCTATCAACGCTTGTAATATCACAAGGATATCACTAACGCGTTGCCTACTTTGTGACTTCTGGACATTATGCCACATTTACGCCTCTCTCACCCTTCAGACCGGAACCCAGCAATGTGAACACTGCTATTTGGCGATAGAAATAGGTGAGAATGACTTTTGTATGAAGTTTACCTCACGTGTTCGATATATAGAAGCGCCATTTGTCTAAGCAGAATATTCCAATACGATCCTAAATTTTCGACCTCACCATGTGCGTTTGCTCATCACTTTCCACTCTCCCATCAACTCAAGCGAACTTCGTGAAATTTCACAAGGAAGGATACAGTTCCTTTCAGCCCCAAAATATCAGTCTGTAGAATAATTACGCGGCCGAAGTCTCCTAAAAGCTAGTTTTATGTGTTCACATGGCCACATAGCACGTATCGATATTATAAAGTAGATCTGATTGATTTACATACACACATACATACGTCACGCCTGTGTCCCACCGGGGTATGCAGAGACTATGGATCTCCACTTGTTACGATCTTGGCATACCTCTCTCTACCCTTACATCGCATTAGTACTCGCAAGCTCGTTTATTGTAGGTACTTTTCATCTGGCTCTTCTTTAATACCTCTTCTACTTGGTTAAGATCGTTCGTGTAGGTCATCCTATACCAACTCTTCCATTCACTCCCGTGCTATATATTTGTGCAGACATTCTACTTTCATCCATCCTTTCTACATGGCCAAACTTTTACAACACATTGATATCGTATTACATACTTGAAAGTTCTCTCATTTCAACATTTACTCTACTCATGTGCTTCTTCTGCTATACCCAACATCTACTACCATATGTCAGTGTTGGAACCAACACCTCTGTGAACAGTGAATTGTGCCCTTTTTGATACATTTTGGCTGCACATAAAAGCATATAAGGCTTTATTGACTCTATTTCCAGCTTTCTATATCCGTTCAATATCTTCAACTTCCAATCTCTCGTAAAAACACATTTGTCATCGATCACAATGTTACAATTCGTCATACCTTCCTCATTTTCAATCACCGTCACTTGCACTTTCATACTTTTCCTTTTTAAGGAATCTTAGGAAGGAGGCATATTCATTGCCATCTTCATTAACTTGGGTCCCCATTAATACAGTAGTTATGTATAGTATATTTAGTTGGCAAATATAATATTTAATGTAATTTATTTAATGTAAGCGTGAGCGAAACACTTTCCTGAATTGTCGCGCTATTTTGGAAGATTCCTTCTGACAATGTATACTTCATTAATTAAACGGACAGAATGTCACATTCATGATTATATTATTAATTATAATATTTATTTCATCCAGACAAAATCTATAGATGTGAATATAAAATACAATCAGGCTAGAATTGATCGTCTTCAGCTGTGCTATTATAAAACTGTTACAGCTGCTTGCGTCTTTCATCATATTCAATATATATATATATATATATCATAGCACATAAATTTTAAATAACAAACCAAAAACGCCTGTTGTCACTCAGAGCGTACATGTAATGGAAAAATGGAAAAGAGATGTCTAAAAGCGCAAAACGTCTTCAGTTTTCTCATAATTTAAGTGACAGCCAGTTCTAAGAAATAAAGCAATCTAGATCGAATGCATCTTGACGACAAAAGGCCGCAGCATTCAGTAGCTTACAATAAATTAAATTAAACATGTCGTGTACACGTCTTCTAGGTTACCGTCGTAAATAACAGTAATATGTAAGTGTAAATTATTCCTCGTGCTGTCTACTACATAGACTTTACTTCAGAACTGTAATTTTAGGTCTCTCTTTCGAACATCACATAAATCGCTGGTTCGCATACTTGTTCGGAAAGAACTTGTCAGAACATGTGTTCTATTAAAATCATACTGAATGATTTCGACATATCATTTAAATTTAGGAGTGTATTACTCGTTAGTCGAGTTGATAGCTAGTCCATCTAGGAGTGTGAAATGTAGAACGGTCTATTCTCGTAGCGCTCGCCGTAGCACAGACTTTTAAAAGCCTTTTTTTAAGTCCGGACTAGTAAACCAGTTACGTCCGTGCCGGCAAGCGAGTCCAGTAAAGGTTTTAGCTGTTCCAATTTGTAGTTGGTTGAAGCTTGTGCGAACGTAGTCTTCTATTAGAACAGGATGAGGGCATATTTTTAGTGAGTGCGGTCGTTTAAAGCAATAAAAAGTTCTATCAATGTCTGACCCTGACATGTTTTTGTTTTCAAATAACAAAGCTTTTCTTTAGTTCTTCAAGACTATTTCTTTACTTTGCAGCCAAAATTAGTTTTGCAAATGGCTTCTTATATTATGAACACTGCGGTTTATTTCTTTGTTCGTGTCTTTGATTTATCTACTTACAATAGCATATTAGCAAAATAGTTATCAGGAATTCATATAATTAATTTATTATTGCTAACACTATATGGATAACCAATGTCGTGGTGGCTAGTACTGTATTACTCAGTGTCATCGTCCACTGCTGGGCATACTTTCGCAAAAAAAGGTTGAATTTCGCCCATAATTGCCGGGTGGTACAAACTTGTTGGTAATCGCAGAGCGCAGCTATCGCGACGGGGATACTGCGGCCCATCCCCACCCTATTTATTTGAGCGACACTGCTTCGGATAGATTTACCGCCATCTGTCAGTTCTTGTCTCCTTTTTTACACCTGGTTAGCAGTAACTCAGGGTGAGGTACTATTCTACTCTGCCGGTACCGCATGGCTCACCCATGCAGTATACGATGATATTATTAATAAAATATCCTACGGAACCATCGGAGCGGAATCGAAATGAAAAAAAAACATAATTTTCCATCTGTCGAATTATATCCATATTGGTATTTTAAAATGAAATGATTGATTGATCGAATTCTCGCTAGCGCTGACTAAATAGTAAACAACAAATGGTGTATAAATAAATACGGGGGATCTAACCCACTACCCTTGGCGCATAAGATAAGATTGCTCCCACCGGCACCATCGGGTCCATCGCAATAATGTCAAATATGCGTCCGTATGAACAACTCGTGCGACATACTTCGACACTTGTCACTCTAATCAACCTATATTAATGTACAGTATGTCTCCGATGGATGTCACTGATTGGTCCTCAACGATGTACTTGCCGATTCAGTCCATAACATCCCGTAATTGACCAGTGACGCGGTCACGAGGCCTGGGATCGATTGGTGCATTTGCAATGGTGCAAAGGTGAATTGCGCTCGATATCTCTTTTGATTGATATCGGTAAACACCACCGACATGACTTGATATCTTGCGGAATCCCTAACAGTTAAATTCTAGCTCTAAAAATAACGATACTTCCATACAACTTTTCATCCCCCTTTGCGACCCCTTACAATCCTTTTTTTCGAATTAAAAATAGGCTATGTCCTTTCTCAGGGTCCAAAGAATGTCTGTACCAAATTTCATCAAAATCAGTTAAGAGGTTTAAGTGGGAAAGCGTAACAGACAGACAGACAGTTACTTTCACATTTAAATATAATATTTGTAAGGAGTAAGGATGACAGTAATCTGTAAGTGTACCTATACTAAATAAATAAAATATCTTCAGTCACAATGTTGACAATGCGCTAGTGCTATCTTTGTCAAATTACAAGCGCCTTTAGGCTTTGTTTAAAAAAAAGTAATACATAAAAATAGTATGTTAATAATAAAAAATTAATCGACAAAACCAGACACGCATTCGCCGAACGTAACGTAACGTGGCAGCAAAGAGGTGGGTGTAATCTCGAAAATGAGAGATGTTAGGAATCAAGTCAGTCACTATAACCGGTTATTGTTTCTTAAAATAGGTCATTATATGCGATCGAGTTAATAAAAATTGTGCCTAAAAACGTAAAGGTTAAATAATGGACAGCACTGTTTTTCAGCAGTGTTTTTGTATTTATACATATTTTGTGTCTATTTTCGGATATGTTAGAGCAGCAGTTCTCAATTTATTTAGTTTGAAAAATTAACCTTAATAAGTATTTTTATTAGGACCCTACGAGAGGATAATAATTTATTGAAATTTGGCACAAAGATAGACTATTGTCTAGAATAACAAATAAGCTACTGTTCTAGGTAGATACCAAGAAATTGACACGTTCTTTTGCATATCGACGAAATACTAGTAATTTTCATATGTACATTGTTAGGAAAAACCAGCAGATTAGTCGCTCAGTCTTTTAATTAACATAGCTTTATATACATTAAGATACACTTATTTAGTAGATATAATAGGTCGGGATAATCTGCGACCTCGTTCCATCTATCCCCGAGTAGGTGTCAGTTAGAAGCGGCCTTGTGCAGTCACGTGATCGTTCAGACCGATCAGTGATTGGAGAATATTGAATATCCGTTAGCTGAAGTGCGAGACTATCAGGAGCGGAGCGCAGGATGGGCACGCGAAGAATGCACCGAGGCCGTGGTTCAATGGCCGATGCACCGAACCGATTTTCCAATTGAGGTGTTGATCCCCTGTTTCGGTTGCGATGATTTGTGACCCAGTTCCTTTGTGCTCCTCGCCGCTCCCTTCCCAGCCGCTAGATGTAGCGCGTCATAATCGTGGCGGATGGCGATTAACGCTGGATTCGCTGGAAGTCACGCGTCACACATTCGCAGGGTAGCAATAGGCTAACTATGTCCCTATTACAGGCTCGCTTGCCTTTAGTTAGTGCTTATGCGTCGTGGGTGTCGGTCTAGTATCAGCCGAGACTCTTGGGATAAGTAAGTTGGAGGTAATTCTTAATCAAGCCAGTCAATAACGAAAATTTCGTTTAAACATTTCATCAGGTATTTTGTTGATCTTGGAGAATTAGCCTTAGAATATTTGGTTAATTTTTACACTGCCGGACAGGGGCATCTCCGGTTGGATCCTGCGTTGCAAGTTCGCGTGGTCTCCACCTAAAATGTGGACGATATCCTCTGCGCATGCTGTTCTTCGTACTGTCTCATTTATTGGCACTTCATCTTGCTGGTACGCTGGGTTGTGTCGATTTAGACCTTCGACGGATTTCTTCATTTCTGCTTTGTTCCCTGGAAGAGACTCTTGAAAAATATTCTCTCCTTAGGTCGTCACAATACTTTATTTTTTTGATTACGTATATCGAGCCTGATCTTATTCGCTAGAAGTTATGTTCCACCCACACCCAGGACTACTTTTTATTTAGGTTTAAATCTTCATGACTGTTGGTCCACTTGGCAGGCCTACACGCTTCCTTCTCCTGTCGTTATTTTCTTCGTCTTCAATACTAAATCAAGATGTTTATCTTGGGACATTTTTCGATTAGTTGTGATTTCCGCAACCTAGACTTAGACTAAACATTATGGTTTATTGTTTATTCTCTTCATAGAGATAACATAGTTTGTTTGCGATTTTTCCAGCTGTCCGATACGGTAGAGTTCCAAAACGCTCCCGAGAGGCTGTCAACTCTGATTTACCAGCTCGCAATCTGAGCGAATCCGGAATTGCACCCCTGCCCGACGTTGAAGAGATGGAACCCGAAGCGCTGAGGGTCGGCGTCGCCAGGGAACTGGTGAAGATGCTGACGGCTGCCCACCGCACGTACAACACCTATACCGAGGAGTTGCGACGCACTCTCCTAAATCGGGCCATTGTAATCAATGTCGAAGTGGACGATTTTGAATCCGGTCCTTTTCCAGGTAAATAATCATTCAGTTTAAATTTACTGATCATCAACGGTATAAGCTCTGAGGTGGTATGATCATCAAACAAACTGAATATCTTTTACGTTTACAAATGTATAACATCGCAAACCAGCCATGGAGAAACTTAGCCGCCTTGCGAATTCGACATTTTGTTCGTGAAGCGACACCCCGGTTGCCTAAGCGGCAATAAATTCCAAGTCTAGTATTTTTTCAGATGGGAGCAAAAGTGATGAGGCGGCTAGCTCCACATCTGACCGTAGGACCGACGCTCGTTCGCTTCTGTGGTACAATCTGGCCTTGCGCATGACGCCGGCAGTCCAACAAGTGGTGGAGTTCGCCAAGCGGCTCCCTGGATTCCACAGCCTCCCTCAGGATGACCAGCTAATCCTGATCAAGGTGAGATCTAACGATTCAGCGCAGTATAGAACGTAGTTGACTAGACAATATTCTAGAACAAAAATGCGCAGTTTGTCATGATTGCTAATTGTTGCGGAGCTTGTGTTGTGATTGCTGCCCGGCGAACGTTGCCACCAGCGAACAATGAGCCAATACGCTGTGCCTGTGTATATTGTTAGAAGGGACCCTGTCAGTGTGTTATGTCCGCAGCTAGGATTTTTCGAGGTGTGGATGTCCAGAGTAACTCAGCTGTCCACCCCGCGCAGCCTCGTCTTCGACGACGGAACATCTCTGACTCTGCAGCAGCTGAACGTGGTGTATGATGTAAGTACCGAATTTTTTTGGCACTTCACCGGCAGTAAACTCTCGCCCTTCAAACCTACAATGCAAACCACTACAATGTGAACGCTGATTAGCGGTTGAAATACTGAGTTGAGCTACCAATGTCAAATCAATTCAATTGAATACTGTTTAGACGTTTTTATAAATTTGCTAGACTCCGAGATAAGTAGCTTAAAGCACTTACCGTATCGGACCACAGAAATTATCTTTACCGATTATTTGTAATTAGCTAGTCAAATTGACTTTTTCACTTTCGGTGTGGATAAATATCGCTCCAATAAGACTAAAACTATAACCATCATCATCATGAGCCATTGGAAGTGCAATGCTGAATATAGGCTTAAGTGGAAATATTGCCCACGCTGGGCAAGTGTGTTAGCAATCGCAAATTGCAGTTTTCGCAACGGAAATGCTGCAGCCCATCCACGCCCTGTGCATTTGATTTATATAACGTATCGGATGGATATACCGCCATGTCGTTTCTGGTACCTTAGTCTAGTTTTGTTTCGTTTGCATGCAATGCAGCTCAAGTATATTCAACTGCAGAAAATGTAATACTTTGTGCTAGAGTAATTCATAGGAAAACTAGAGATTTATCTATATTGTTCAGTGCAACAAAAGAAACCTTGTCACGTCCAATATGAAAAGACTCGGATAAATAAGTCAAATCGGCAGTCATTTTCATTTGAAAGATCATTTGATCTCTCATGCTAAATAGCTGCATAATTTACGTATAAAGGTAAACAGACAGCGTTATTTGTAACACTTAAGTCTGCATACCTATTTTGTTTATTTTACAAACTTTTATTTAATCTGTTATGTAAGAACGTTCGGGTGAGACCTTTAACTTAATTTTGAAGTAGATATCTTCTTCAACCAATTCACTTGGAATTTTGAATACACGTTTAGTTGGGATGACAATGCATGATTAAATGTGTGACACCATTCTAAATCTAACATGTACCAGTATTTTTTAATAAAACCTCGTCTTGTTTATCAAACTTGAGTATTGGATTACCGTGAGTACCCCCGAGCATCCCATAGTACTTATTTTCGCCGTCAGTGACAGCAGCGTCATTTACTTTAATTATTTATAAATTCACATACTTTAAGTTCGTATCTCACTCTACGAGCCATTATAGGTAAAGCATAATACATATACGAACAAGTATTTTATAAAAATATACCAGTGTTTTATTCATTTTGATTTTTTACCTAATCTTACTAGCGCGCTGCCAACCTAATTGACTTGATAATATGATGTCACATTAGCTAGTAATTTCACTGCATCCCGAACCCTTAAAACGGAAACATTGTATTACATATTATTTAGTAATAACGCAGTCGATCTTTTGAGATCTACCTCATGTACATTTGTCATAGAATCAATATATTGCACGAGAACCACTCTAAAGAAAACTTATCGCTTTTATTAGCAGAGGCTTGACAATGTGCTACGTGATTGCTGTCATGCACATCTTCTTATTGAATCGAGAGAACAAGTAGGGCACGCCGCGCGCGTAGCAGCATATCTGAGCGAAAACACCGATGTATTTAAACATTTTGCTATGTATCTAGATTTTTTTAGCTATTGTATATTGACTTTAGAAGTTTGATACTACTATTTGGAGGTACTAATCTGCCGTGAGGTACCGGCATAGTAAACAGCACCCTCCCCCTGTACCAGGTGTTTTAAGTGGGGACTAAAGTACTAGAGAGATAGCGCTATATCCATTCGAAACAGAGCAGCTCAAATGCACAGGGCGGGGATGACCAGCAGAATCCCTGCCCCGCGGGGTTTAAAATAAACGAAGCTGCAAATTTGTTTTTCAAATGCGCTATCGGGTCTAAACAAACAACCTCATAAAATTTTTCGTTTACAACTAATATCATAAATGTTCAAATGGGTTTTTTTTTACCTCTTCTAAGCTATTCTGCTCACGCGATCTTTGTGAGATTTTACCGTGACATCATGGATCATGGGAAACATGTTTCCGCCGCCAGCACTCGTTCGCGCGCGCCATGGTCAACTACGTGCGCACGATGGCCAAGCTCGGCTGCAGCGAGGAGGAGGTGGCCGTGTACACCGGCACGCTGCTGCTGTGCCCGCACCGGCCCGGGCTCGCCGACCCGGAGCGCGTCGGCACGCTGAACCGCACCTTGGGCGACGCGTTCCACTTGGTGGTAAGTCCAGTTTTATTAGGCCAGGCCGACAACCAAGCATACAGTCCACGTGACAGACAGCATCACTGCAGCCTATAGACTCTCGCGTTGCCAACCTAGCGAGTTAGAGATATTGTGCCACATTACCTAGTAATTTCACTGCCTCTCCCTACACAGCAATGCGAACACTGCTGTTTGGCGGTATAATTAAGTGAGTGTGAAGTACTAATGCCTTTACCAGACTTATTAGGTCTGCCTCATGTAAGTCTTGTCTTGTTGCTTCGATGCACTAGTTTTGGCAAAATGGAACATTTTGGTTGGTCGAAGGTTTACACAATACAGTGTTTTACCGTGGACTAGTTTAGACTAAAGCTTAGCTAAATTCGTATCAGCATGGACCTTTAAGAGCAAGCGCGGGTGCGAGAGTCTGCTACGAACGTCTGCCTAATGATAATTTAATGGAAAACTATTATTAAAAAGTTCCCTTTTACTCTGCTAAAACTTACTTTGAAATTTAATTTTTGACTCTCAGATTTCTCAACGGAGTAAGCAGAAACTATTTCCCTTTGCTAGTGTAACAATCATTCGTTTCATTTCTTATAATTATTGAGGAAGTCTTCTAGTTTTCTAAAGTGGCTCATTCAAGGCTTTCATTCTGAGTTGGAAATGAAAACTTTACCATTACAGCCACTGGAAGTCTACTGCTACAGGACATGGCCTCCTACTCCTACAGGCCTCCTTGGGGAGGCTTGTGTCCGGCATTCTGCCGGGTTTTGCCCATTATTGCCGTGCTGGGCAAGCGTGTTGGCAATGGCAGAACACAGCATTCGTGACCTGTCGTGAAAACTGCGCTCTGCGATTGCTGTTGCTGCCCAGCCCCACCCTTTGCATTTGAGCTACACCGTCTCGGATGAATATACCGCCATCTGTCAGTCCTGGTACTTTAGTCGCCTCTTGAGACTCCTGGTACAAGAGGGTATTATTCTGCCGGCACTCCACTTCCACTGAGAGCCACATCAGTATATCTGAGCGTGAGTTCAAATTTCACGAAACAGGGCCACTGCTCATGGCTTGGTTCCAGATGGCGAACAACGGCGTGCAGGACGTGGCCGGCCGCATGGAGATGTTCGCCAACGCCGCCGCCGAGGTGCACGCTCTGAGCGCCCGCCACCACGATATACTGGCCTGGTGCCGCCAGAACTGGAACCGGCTTGTGCTGCCCGCTCTCTTCGCGGAGATCTTTGACATCCCGAAGGGGGACGACGACGAGTCCGCCGACGGCGAGCGCCTGCCCACTAACGTACTTAGTTGCCTGTAGGCCTTTCCTTAATTTCCCTTCGCGCTCCTATTATTTTTTTGTTTCATTAGGTTTTTAAAAACATATATCGTAGGCACTTGAATGCTTGTTTTTGTACATTTTGATTGTACATCGTATAGTCTACAGTTGTCATCTTAGGATAGTTTCTACTTAGGCTTAGTTTATTGTTCCTTTTTTTCTTTTAAATAGGTACTTGCATAATTGTAAGATTTTTTAGATTAGACTTAATTGTTGTATCCATTTCTGACACACGCACATTGCCTTCCGTGGTAGTGTAATCTGTGGGTTCTCGTAGTCGCAACCGTTCGATAGGACATGCAGTCTGTATCTCTGTGTTGTACGTATTAGGTTTAGTTCCGCAGGCGTTGCGTCACACACATATATTGAGTTTTCATTATCGGCTCTAGTTTCACATAAGCTTAGATTTTAGCTCTTGTCAGACATTAGTTAGGTAGGTAGGTTATATAGATAGTTAATAGGAAAACACTACGTTATACTTCGATTTAGTCAAGCTGTTAGGGAAACACAATACCTTAAACTTCGATTTAGTTATTAGGACAACAATACAATATAGAACTTAGGTTTGGTCTATTTACTTGGAAAATACTAAATACGGGAGTATCCCGTCGTCAACTAGGAAAACACAATCCATTGCACTTGGGTTTGGATGCGATTCTCGCTATCTTCAGCTCGAACACTGAACATTGGAATCGTCTTCTATGTCGCGCAAATTACTTTCATTATTAGATATAAGTTGGTGGTGGTTTGTATACATGTTTCACTCTGTATACTCCGTTGGGTTATTACTTAGCCGTTAAGGTAAAATGGAGTTTATCACATAAAGTAGTCTCCAGTAGAACAGCGGTACCATATTCCACCTCTACCGCGCTCTACTCCTCTCTAGGCGTTATGGGATAAACTTCACATATAATCTTATAATATAATAAGCACTTGTAGCTGTTAATTTTAAGTCGTATGAATATCCCTTATCACATAGTTACGCTTTGCTATTTTGTCTGGTTTCTGATGGAATTCACTGAGCCCTCACTTGGTTCGCTATTGAACAGATCGGAGAGAAATACATTCGGTCGTTTTTGTTCTTGTTAATTTTCAATTTAGTATATTTTGACACCGTAGGATTGATAGAACCGTACTTAGTTGAGAACGGCACGAGTGGTTGTGGGAAGGAATGGAGTGAACGGAATGCAACACTGCTCCCAGTCGCTATCCGGAATTGAGAAAGTTGTCACGAGTTGGGATGAGTAGAAGAGAAGCGTCTATTTGTGTAGGTCGGGGGAGAAAAGTGTTCTCTCTGTACCGTGACAGAGAGCTCTGAGGGACTGGATGTTGGGCCGACGTACACAATTGGGAGCTGCTTCTTCCGACACGACATGTGGGGCGCGAGACCGCGCGCGCCGGTGATGCTCTCCGGTGCAATGACACGGCGATACTTTATAGTATCTAATGTTTTCTACCTAATAAAACTTTGTATCGCCGAAGATCGGTTGAAACTTGGTTCATTATTTTTTCTATTGTTATTTTAAGATTAATTTGTAAGCAAATTTAATTAAATTTGATGTTGGCGACGTGTACTCGAGTGGTACTCGTCTCGGGAGGACTTGTTTTGTTACTTTTCTGCATATTTCCATGTTCCTAGGTTTAATCATTGATATACTTTCTTGTGGCATAATAAACATAAAACGTAATTGGTGTTTCATTGCTGCCTTGTTCCGACCTCCCAACACCGACCCGAGACACCCTTTATACTCATTCACCTCACTAATTACACTGCGCTAGGTTCTAGGTATTCTCGATTTTGTTACTGCAATAGATGTCCACATACATATAACAAAAACATATTTCCAAAACTATTCTATAGATATTGATTTGATATAATGGATATCTAAATAACTAACATTCCTATAAAATCTTGTTGAATGTACAATTTTTCATGCAAACACCGTGTGCAAATCTAGGGTTAAAAATTAAAATTTTAATATTTTATTACAATACCAAAATATATAAATATTAATAATACATTATTTTTAAAATGTGGCCTTTTATATAAAGATTGCAGTGTTTATACAATATTACTATTTAGTATTATTATTACTATTTAGTATTAAAGAGTTGGTTTATCTTATGTGGTTTATGGCAAAGTCTTTTACATCTACACTATTTTAAGAGAAGAGTTCATGAATCAAAATAGACCATCTTTATAATTCACCTACTTACTGCTCGCAGAAATTGAATAAATATGGCTATTTTCTACAATTGTAGGATACAAAAGAAGTAACACAGAACGTAAGTCCCACCACCGACAGATTTGTCTGACACGTGGTGGAGGCTATAAACTCTATTTTAAATGTGTTACAAAAATGAGACATCCGAAAATATATAAATGCAGAAACACGCGAGTAGAATAAAAAGTCGTTAAAATGAGAGCACTTCGAAGTATGTATTGAGTTTGAGAGAGATAGATTAAAGAATAGTGTGATAAGAGATCGATGTGGAGTAAAAGATATTCTGACAACAATAGATAAAGGAATGTTGATATGATTTGGACATGTAGAAAGGATGAATGAAAATAGAATGGCTGCACAAATATATAGAGCGAAATTGAATGGAAGATTTGTTACAAAACTTAGACGAACATAACTTAACCAGGTAAAGGAGGTATTAAAGAAGGGCCAGGTCAGAAGTATCAAGAATAAACGAGCGTGTATGAAAGGACTAATAAGAGTTAAGGAAGCCAGAGAGGTATGCCAAGATCATAACAAGTGGAGATCTCTGCCTACCCCGATAGGACACAGGCGTAATGTATGTATAAATCCTCGACTACGCCGGGACTCGCGTCTCTAGTACTTCGCCGCACCCACGACGTCATCTAAAGACCCAGTAGTCTTCACGCACATCACACATTAAGATCTTTAAAGCCAAGAAAAGCACCCGGCCTTGACAGCATTGGGAACAACGCGTTGAAGCACTTACCGCCGAAGAGCATAGCCGCCGTCACCCGCCTGTTCAACGGTATCAATAGAACCGGACATTTCCCACAGTCGTGAAAAACAGGCGGGGTTATCATGTTACCAAAGCCCAAGAAGAATGTGCCCAAGGCAGGAGCAGTAAGAGTTCCGTACTGAACACTCCACGACACTCCAACTCACGTGGGTGCTACATTACATGACGGTTGCGTCCAACAAAAAAGAATACACCATCGCAGCATTCTTAGACATGGAGAAGGCGTTCGACAGAGTATAGCATCAGGGTCTGCTATATAAAAAAGCAAAGTTGCAAACTCCGCGTAGAATAGCGCGTGTGGTAGCTTCCTTTCTCGAAAGCAGAAAATTTCGAGTCAGAGTTGAGAACGTTCTATCATCAGAACGCTCTATAGAGGCCGGTGTGCCTTGAGGTAGCTGTCTCTCGCCCGCGTTATACAGCCTATACACGGACGATATACCTGTATGAGAAGGCACGCATATCGCCCTATACCCGGATGACGCCGCCTACTACTCATCCTTCATCAGAATGAACAGAGCAGCCAAAGTATTACAGAACACCCTCGATCTTCTACCCCGAGTGGTTAAGCAGGTGGAGACTGTAAGTGAATGTTGCCAAGACCCAGGCTGTGATCATTGGCAACTACTTTAAACTCCCCGAGAAACTCAAATTAAAGGGGCAAAAAGTCGAATGGACACCTAACGTCAAATACCTAGATGTCTGGATCGACGGCCACTTTTCAATGAAGCACCACACAAATCAAATTATCAACCAAACGCGGTCGGTCATTAACTTACTGCGCCCGGTATTGGCCTCCAAGCTCCCACTCAGAACGCAGTTAGGAGTCTACAAGTCGCCGGCTTGGTATGCGCTCACCAGCCGAACGAGTAGGGGCCGCCTGCAAGCCCAGCAGTCCCGTGTGCTGAGAAAGATTGCCGAAGCGCCGAAAATGGTCAGGAACTCGACAATACACCGGGACTTAAAAATAGAGTACTTGGAAGAATTTGTTCGCAGATTGTCGAGGCGCTTCGCTGGCAAACCCACAGCTGCGCAACATAGCTCCGCTGCACGCCAGACCGCAAGCCCTACCAGCGCGAACTCGGGCAGGAGGCCCAAGACCACAACCCCATGATGGGCACTGATCCACACACACCATGACACCACCCACACCATGACACCACCAACAACAACAAACAAATGGCGGTAGAGGAACAAAAAGATTTCTCCCGCAACCCGACGAACCACCGATATTAACCGACGGCGACATAAAACGCAGGAAAAACTGATGGTTATATAGGTTCCAATAACACCTAATGGTAGGTATTGTTGGAATCCATACCGGCGCCGGCGCTAACAAACGTTGAATAGTAGATGTTAGAGCAAATCAATTTAATCTCAAGCAGTTTCATAATTAATATAATATTCATTAATGAATTTATTTTAAGGCATATTTGTAATTCTACTTGGGATTTTGCAGCGGCCAGCAATTGGCACTGCAAGCTTTTCAGTATTAATATTATGTTTCGCTATTTTTCTGAAAATCTGTCTATATTTTTTTGAACATAAATAATATTTTAATAAACATATAGACAGTACAGTACATTTATTTTCTTTGAATTTCATTTTAATGGTGCCTCGAATAGTCCTTTTTTACCAGAACAAAAATAGCATTTTTGTCAGCATAAGACTTAACGCTGTGAAAATAGCTGAACTAAACCAGCCGTGCAATGTCTGTTTGTTGATTATCGGACTTTATGTACCGCAAAAGTATTTATTTATGTACTGCAAAAGCCGCAGTACTAAGTCTACTCGAGAGATTCACTATATAAAGTCCCCATTGCAATGTATCATCTACAGTTTACCCAAGAATACAGCAGTATTGACCAGTTACAATTCCTCATTCTTATATTTGTTTAACAAATTGTGTGACAAATTTTATACATTTTGTTTGCTTTTCATTTTGTCATCAACGTTGTACCATTTAACTACATCTGAGATAGCATTGTTATTTATTTAAACTGCAACTAACCGGCAGGATCTTCTTGAATGATATTTTGGCAATAGAAGAAAAAACATCTTTTCCTTTTTAACTAACTTCAAAAAGAGGTTTTCAACGACTGAATGTTTTTTTGTACTTTCGTAAACGTGAGAATGGAACGTTTACTACAAACATCTGCTTATATACAACTAGCAGCGTCCCGCGGATTCACTCGCGTTCAGTTGTACAACTTTCATACTAACTCTCCAGCCCACTTTTACCCCCTTCAGGAAAGATTTCCGAAAAAATATTTTACACGTAGTCAGTGTACACACATTACCTGTTTACAGTTTACTCTCAAGACCAAGGCGGAATGGAAAAGGTGAGCGGATTAATCAGGTAGAATGAACAGCGAGGTATAATAAAACACAACATCTTTTTGTATTTTTATATAATTATATTCTTATTTCTTAAATCACATGGAAGTAACGACACGCGCTTCTACATACGCCGTGTGACGGCGGGGATTTGGGTTAAACGCAACTAAAAACAACTAGTGAACGTTAAAAAGTATTTACAAGGAACAAGCTGAACCATCAGATAAATTAGACAACAGATTGACACACTCGAAAAGGAAGCTCGAAAACTTGAATCCGACCAAGTATACCTACGTCTACCTATGATTAATTGATGTGTAGTTTGATGAAAACTGGTGCATGTCTCAAGTGATAAAATAGCATTTATTCATTTATTATTATCATTAATATTATTAGTTTAGAATAAGTTTAACTTGATTAGTCGAAATGAATGTCAAAATATAATAATTAATACCGATGAGCCGGCGACACTTGCGCGTACACTCGAGGGTAAACGAATCCGGGTGCGTCATCACAAACAATCGCTGGCACCCCCACTCAGTAAGCGTCGTCGACGTTGGCGACAGGCTACGCCCCGGCCCGGGAACGCTCGCGCCGCGCTCAAGCCGCATTTGTAGCATCATGAGAAATATATAAACCGACTTTTCCAGTACAGCATGCTCCCGAGCTTCAAGTTATAACGCTAACATATGTAACAATCTCCGTAAACATAACTTTGGACTGATTGCGCTCATATTTAGACTGACCTGATTTAGATTTAGATTTACCTACTGGCATATGCTTCACTATATACTAGCGATACGCTCGGGTACAATCGGAATAAAAAATGGTTGCCTTTTTAAGGTGTACAAAACTAAAGTACACCTTTTTGATCTATCACTCGATATAGTTGATGAATCGCGCATGCCTTAAAATAATGCAAGGAACCTACTCCATTCGCCGCAAAATGAAATTCGTTCGTTAACGATCAGCTGTGATACTAAGTTGAAACGAATACGACTTTATAGCTATTACATTGCTTACCGTGCCGTTAGAACTCAAACGACGAACGATAGTAGTAAAGAATGTCAAATATTGCTCACCGCGGCGTTAAACAGTACGTCAAATATAGGTAACAGTGCGTTAGAGCTCGAACGACTCATGGCAGTTGTAAAGAATGGCCAGTAAAGTTTGCCGCGTCGTAGAGCTGCAACGACGAACAACAGTAATAAAGAATGTCAAAAGGAGTGTTGAGAGTTAGCAGCGCGACGGCGGGGGTACCTCGGACGCGCTGTTAACGGCGGCGGCGGGCGGCGCGCGCGCTCACTTCTTGGTGGGCGTGCCGCGCTGCGTGAGTCCTTCGAACCGCTTGAAGGTGTAGTTGATGAACACCCAGTCTTTGTACGCCACCTCGCCCTCTTGTGAGATCGGTGCCGCTGCTGTGGAACGCGGCCGTCGGTTAGGGCGTTTACAGCTGATATATACTCGCGTTATATACACACATGCACACACATATAACGTTACTTCTGTTCAACATTCAACAGTGCGCTCAAATATTTATCACATACATGGACCTGACGCCGTGGTAAGTTGCTTAAAGCACGCGTGTTACGGACATCGGTCAACAGAGGAATCACAAATATAATACTTAAATACATAGACACAAGAAACACAAATCATCATACCAGCGATTGGAAGTCTTCTGCTGGACATAAGCCTCTCCAAGACCTTTCTTGATTGGAGGTTGATTGCCCAAAATTGCCGCGCTAGGCAAGCGTGTTGGCACAACAGCAAGGCACAGCTATCGCGACTGGGATGTTGCTGCCCATTCCTGCCCTTGTGTTTGAGCTGCACTGTTTCGGATGGATATACCGCAATCTGTCGGTTCCGGTACCTTAAGCGCTCTTACAACACCTGGTGCAGTGGGAGGTACTATTCTATCATCATGTAAATATTTATCCTGGGTGGGGATTGAACCCAAGGGTCGTCCTTTGGCGCGTAAGATAGGATCACTACCATCAGCACCATCGGTGATTGAATAGTTTACTTTAACGGGAGAAAATGCCTGCACCGCACGTGGGCACTGACTGGTCTTGGTAGAATAACATGGATGACGCATTTTATGCATGAAACTTTAGAGGACAAGTAATTATCTTTCTAAAAAAATACAAGTTGTCTAAGTTAATAACGTTAATTATATACCTACCAACGTATTAATTTTTTTAAAGTTACAGAAAACGATTTGTTGGAAATATTACCATCGTACTTAGCTTTTAATTTATTCTAGACGGTTGACGGGAAAATAATAAACGTGATGGGATTCCTTGAATCATCACATCAGCCATTGGAAGTCCACAGTCGGACATAGGCCTTTTAGGCCATTAACACATTTTGCTTCTTTATTTTAGTTTTATCTGAAATTATTGACAGCATTGATGTTATTGTTACAAAATTGTTTTCTCTTCAAGTGGTGATGGATTTGACTCCTGAGGACGATAAAGCGAACTAAGTAAATACAATAATTAGGTACTTTTAGGTAGGTACTTACAATCGTGAGCCACGGAATTCTGGATGTTCTTTTATTAGCGAGTTTCATTTAGATAACCATCTTCAAGATGGCGCTCAACCCTGGGACCACGATCTACAACACAAGACAAATGTTCATAGAGACTATTTTTTGACCTGAGCTATTTACAAAGATTTTTATTTAATCTTTCTAATATCTCTTGTTCAAAGACGATTCTGTTAGTACACAAATCAACACAACCTGGTTGCCGATATAATTTTCTAATGACTGTCAGGTCCATGTTGTGAAACAGTCGAAAACAGCTTAAGTAATCTATCGGTAACGAAACTTAAAACTAGGTGTAAGCGGGACGAAAGCGATGCGCGGGGGGAGTCATTGGCAACTGTCACCTGCCCCTACCGCTCTCGTCCTTGTTTAATCGAGAGCAAATTTGTTACTTTTGTTTTCGTTATTAGTAATTATTTATAAAGTATGTTTTTTGCTATTGATCTGAGTGACTAGATAAATACACGCCAATGAAACGCTATATCAAAAATAAAGAGGGCTGCGAAAAATATTCAATCAATAATTTAGTTACATAAGGTAGACTTCATACAAAGGTAGTCTGGATTAGTACCCCACTCTTACCTATTTCTAGCTAGGTAGCTAAATAGCAGTGTAGGCATTGCTGTGTTCCGTTTTGAAGAGTGACAGAGACAGTGAAATTACTGCATTATCTAGATAATGCAGTAATTTCACTAGTATCTATTTGTCTTGTTTAATTTAGTGATTACAATAAGAAATACTTAAATGTTGAAGAAATACATGTGGGGGCTCTGTTATGTTTTGGGCAGGAATTAATTCAATGGATCGTACAGAGTTAGTCTTCATTGAAAACGACTCACTGACTGGACATCGATACATAACGTAAGTTCTAATTCCTCATGCACAACCCGAATTGGCCGCTTTAGGCGAAGACTCAATTTTTATGGACGACAACGCTCGCGCCCTCCGGTCTGGTGATGTGGAAGCGTATGTGCAAGAGGTCGGCATTCGTCGTGTGGATTGGCCAGCTCGAAGTCCCGACCTCAATCCTATAGAGCATGTCTGGGACGTTCTGAAACGACGCGTGAGATCAGTACAACCGGCTCCGCAGACCATCAGAGAGCTGAAGAATGTGAATACCGCGGAGTGGGAACGTATTCCGCAAGCAAGTATCCGGGATATCCTCGCTAGCATAGCCAGACGAATTCAAGCTGTGATTTCAGCTAGAGGGGGTCACACTCGATACTAAACATTTATCTGCTTTTACTTTATTAAAGAAAAAAACAAACAAAACTCTTTGTTAACTTTTACTTCACGAGCATATGCACTACTAGCGAGCATATACTACTAGTGAACTTAAGTATTAAAACCCATACATTTTATCAAATTTTATGATAATACTGACGAAAACAATTATTTGCTTATTAATTTACAAAATTGTGAAAGTAAAACTACCTATAATTATCAAACAAACCAATAGTAACATTTCAAATGGTTCATTGCTTAGGTGCCAGTTTTTTTTTGCAAATGAGTGTACTAAAATACACCAAATATATTGAAACTTATAAGATTCTAACTAATTGCAGCATCACCGCGGGCTACAGACGCTCGTAACATTTAGCAGGTTGTCAACTTTGTGACTTGAAGATACTGTGTAACATTATACAGTAATTTCACTGCCTCTCACGATTTTAAACGCGAAACGAACACAGTAATGTCAACTACTATTACTACTACTATTAGCTAGTAGTACTATTTAGCTAGTAGTAATAGATAAGACTGAGGTACCAATGCATACGACCTTTGTATGAAGTCTACCTCGTGCAACTAAATTATCGACAGTAACTTTGTTATTGTTACAGAATTTTGTTCTCCTCCAGTGTCGCTTGAATTAGCCCCTGAGGAGGTTTAAGCGAATAAAGTAAATACAACAGTTTTGCACATTTTTATTTGACTGCAATTAGATCGAAACTACCAAAACAGGAGCTTATGAGTAACATCATAAAACAACTCAACCTCAAAATCAAGAAAAAACCCTCTTATTTTTTTTTATTTAGCGTTTTGTTGGCGTGTATTTATAGCGTTAAAAAACAAACTTTAAACTTAATTACAATAACGACTCTAATGGGATCGCACAAGGACGAGATCGGTAGAGGCGGGTGACAGCTGCCAGTGTTTCTCCCCGCGCATCGCCATCGTCCTGCTTACACCTAGTTTTGAGTTATTTACCCGATTTTAGCTGTTTTCCACTGTTTCACCTTATATAATTATTGGTAAATTATATCGGATAATTCCCTATAATCTATATAATAAATAATAAATAATTCGGATCTTGCCCATTTGTGCAATTCCCCGCTGAAACATCAACCGCACGCGAACTTTTCATAACCAAGATAATAATATCATCAGAGACTGCACACTTCAGACAGATAAACCAAGCGCATTTCACACACTAACTGTTTGAAATATAAAGCATTTATCATACAATGTTGTGAAGTGAACATGACGGATGTTCACTTAACTCCGAATTCTGTGAACACCTTGGGGATCTTGCGAGTTCTCGGTATGTTGAGTGCTTAACATTTATAGATACGCGAGTCGCTAAAAACACCATTATAAGACATATAAAAGCAATCAAGAATAATTTACTTCCAATGAAATATTTTATATGAAATATTATATTGTTTGCGAAGGGCTCAGTCGTACTGGCTAGACTCGGCTAGAGATGAAAAAGGCATAGTCAACTTTCTTATTACCTGGCCGCCGGTAAGGGAGGCGCGACTTGCAGACAGTCCCGCCCACCCAACGCGGGTCTAGGAACCGCTGCTGACGCCATAGCAGGAAACGTGTGCGAGTGCCAGATGGCACCAGCCACTAGAGAGACCCCCGGCCTGCAAACATAATTGTCTTATCACTTCCAATTACTCAACTCTATATATTACAAACTACTCTATTTGCAACACATACACTAAGTTTCACACACATGGTTCCTTTTCCAGTGAGAATGTGTGGACATAATATACCTTATGTTATTTGATGAAAGGTTAACCTTCATCCCCACCTATATTAAGATTATAAGTCCCTTAGGCATTTCCAGTCTAAAACTAGTGGATTAACGTTAGGCAATGCAACATTTACTCAGTTAAACCCATAAAACCAAGCAGCATTGACCAGCCTCAAGTTGAGAGAATGAGGATGTAAACCAATTAAATGATTAAGTAATTCACCTAGCAGTTAGTCAAATATTTTTTGTGGACACATAATATACATAACCATAATACTTACGTCGTTCAAACATACAACAGTTCTTCATAGCAGAGGTTAACATTTTAAGATAAGGGTGCCCATCTTTTTCTTCTGCAGTACAAAGATTAATAATAAGAGTATGAGCTTGATTGAGTGGCTGGTGATTCCCTGAAATAGTGAGCGGATTCTATGTAAATAAACTTAAATATGTAGTGTATTATTTTCAGGTCTTTCATACAATGTCATCAGATGATGATGGTATCCTCTTTAGACCACTTAAGATCACACAGCAGTAAACAAATAAAATATACTGTACCCTACTACACCTCTCAGTAGAGCAACCTAGAAACTACTTAAAGTCAGGACATAATTTTAAACCATAAAACATTCTTTGAACAACACAGAGAGTGAAGCTGTTGCAATTATAATTGGTGAATTAATGTAATTCTTTTGCCTTTGTTTAGTAGTTAAAAAAAGACTGACACTGTAGAAAGT
The DNA here is from genome assembly GCA_020976665.1 of Heortia vitessoides. Classification (NCBI taxonomy): domain Eukaryota; kingdom Metazoa; phylum Arthropoda; class Insecta; order Lepidoptera; family Crambidae; genus Heortia; species Heortia vitessoides. Next base: position 23,373,940 of record JACJUM010003259.1, on the reverse strand, counting down.
GGCCTCTGGCTACTTTTAGGTTTGCGGTATACACCACAGCCAGAAAAAATTCAGTTTTAGGTATTATTCAGGTAGTTTGATATGTGCTGATACTATTTCATATCATGATAAGTACATAGCTGGTGTACTGCTGACCAATTCCAGTTTTAGGTTTGATCGGTAAGTTGATTCAGTTGTGATCAGACTTAACTAGATTTGCCCAGGTTCTGTTTAGTGGGGAGTATGTTTAAGGCAAACAATGCCATACAAGTCAATTTACATAGAGCAACCTTCTTGACTGAAAGTTTTTTTTTATGCAGCATCTCACTTAACGCCCCCTGTCAAGGCTTTATTCGGTTGCATATAAACATAAACATTAGATTTACGAAACAAAAACAACTACCTAATTCAAATATGGCTTATTAGATTGGCTACGTGCCAATCTAAGAAGCTGTCAATCATTTTAAAAAGAAGTATGGAAGGGCAAGAATATGTCCGCAGACAGGTGACAGAACCAGGATAAGCCGGCCCGCCGTCGGGACCGATTTAACGACACTACAAATAGCGATCAGTTCTTCCTACCTCAGATTTCTTTGGATACTAAATGTTTGTACACACATTGTGTCCAATTTTGATTGCTGATCCTGACCTTCAATGTCGCAATCATTTTTACTATTTTCCTTTAGGCTCTTTCCAGTTGGCATACTAATGAATTTGAGGTATAGTAATATTAGATTTTATTTGTATACTGAAAATTTTGACTTTAAATGTACCTTGGGTATACAGGCAACAACGAGGCAGGTCTTGTTTTCGTATGAGATTCTTTATACAAACATGTCAAAGCCATGATTTAAAATGATTTTTCATCCTTAAATCAACCTTCTTTTCGTATTTAATGTATGTTTATCAATTTATTCTACTCATGACGGTGAAGTTACATACAATTTGTTTACAAAAGTGAATGACGGCTTTCAACCTCAACACCTCGATCAAGTCGGCATAGACAATATTAAAACGTTTAGAAACCGATATCATAAAAAATATTTACGCTTGGCTTTGGATCTGTGGTGAAATATGAGGTATTTTTATCGTCAACTTATTAATAATAAAACTACAAAATGGTATTTGAAAATTGTGATAATAATAAGCATAAAAAATCAAATGTATATTATTAATTTTATTTCCGAACTTAAAATATTCAATTGCTTCTGCAATTATTGCTATCTGCTTTTTATATTTTTTTCGATTTTTGATAAAGAACAGATTTGTATTAATAATATGTTGGTATGTCGAATCGTATTTTGCCATTTTTATACACCTAAGATGATAAAGTGTATATATCATGTCATATGTTACTGTACAATAACGTCATTAAACAGTGTATTTGTACATATATTGAAGTAAACTCCGGGTATGATTTATGTATCTACTTTGTAGAATAATGTTGAAATAATAATGAGCAGTGATATTATAGTACGGTTTTACACAGATGTTTAAAATAATTTACTTGTGTACTACTGTGACTTGCTACGATATCACGTCATAAAAATTATAAAATTAAGACATTCTGTAAAAATATATAGTAACTCCTATTTGTATCCCTCATTGCATTCGTGTGATGACGGGTCAGATTGCAATATGAATAATATAACCCTGATATTTACATTATATTTCACTTACACGTACAAATAAATTTTGTTTTGTTTCGTTTTTCCAAAAATATACTACATGCATCAGTATCATAGTTCAGTAATATCAGTATCAGTATCAAATTCCACATAGTTTTAAAACACCTTATGCCTCAAATATGGATGCCTCCGCAGTAATAACTTCTACATCATCAGTATTTTACGCACATTCTATTTATTATTAGGTGTTAGTCACTTATGACTTGTTCACATTTCTGCAGCTTTTCAGAACTTTTCCAGAAAAACTGTGTTTTTAGTTACATTATTGTATTTTTTTACGTTACACGTTTAGGCGGAATATCTTGAAATGTCCTATATTTTATGATGGTGAATCCTTCTTATATATGTATTACATTCTTGTATTCTTCTTGGTATGTTTCTACATATTTATTAAAAAGATACATTCTTACTGAGATATAGACGCATGCACAGCAGTAAGCTCTGTTTTCTATTTAAAAGCAAATTAAAACGGTGTAATTATTAAAAGTATAATATGATCATTTTCTACTAACCTTAAAAATGTAGAGTGTACTCATATCGGTGTGTTAAAGTTGATAATATTTGGTATTTTCGACAAAAACCCGTATGAGGCTGTTGCATTTTGTCTATCAATGCATATAAATATTGTAGGTATCATGTATCAATCTTGTATTGTAGGTATTAGTAATAATATTTGTACGTATACTTTTTATTTTATTATTTTATTTTATTATTTTTGTATTCGCGTACTAATCGTACACCGTATCATTATTATTATCTATGATATATCAATTATAAAACATTTATTTTTACAAGTTCTACTATTAATAAATTTATAAATCACATCCGCTTATAATTGTTGTGACGATTTTGAATTTAAATTGCGCTCAGGTACCGGTTTCAACCCTACATTTCAATCAATAAAATCGTCTGCGTGCAAAACGAGACACCCTAGGGCTTGCATATGTGGTAGTGAATTAACTCACTACTACATGTAAACAAGTCCCCAGACCCTTCCTAGGCATCTAGCTAGGTAGATTTATTCGTATGTACCCATTTCCTATAATAGTGTCTAATAAGACTAAAACTAGCGTCATCTAGTGAGAACATCCACAGACCATAAAAATTAATTCAAACAATACTTGCATTTTATTTCTCAACAGTATTATTTTTTTAAACCACATAATTTAGACTATTTAAGGGCTATTTATTGTAATATCCATTTTATAATTTCATTAATTATGAGCTGCTTATTTATTTTCCACTGCCTCTGACAGTGACAGTTTCTGATTCCGAACTATGTTCTTCTCTATGCTTAGATAATGGTGAAATGTCATTTTTTATTGTGATTCTTGGAAATACATGTTGGTTGATCGATAAAGAAACAAAATTATTGTTTTAGTTATATTGTGTTTATATGATAAAATCTTAAATCCATAAAAGAGCATTAGCCTAAAGAGTTTTGTGTTATGATGTACCGGTAACGATATTCCAATGCAAGTGCAACGAAAGCTAAATGCACTATCGCAGCGCGATTATGAGGACGGCGTCGATTCAAAATTTAGTATGATGTCGTCAAAGGCGATGGAGACTAGATATTACGAGGGCTGCGGCCGAGAGGGCCCCATCCGGTGCATATTTTTGGGAGAATTTCACCCGGTAGCTGGACCGAAAATATCGTGTCAGGTTAGTGTTATGAATAAATCATCGAGAAATTTTCACAACATTTGAAGTAATTTTATTGTTCTATCGTTGTTGAGTATGTAAACATGTGTATGTGTGTAAGGTGGTCAATGCAGGGGCAGGGGTTGCATCGGACACGGGCCGGCGCGTGTGTGCAGGCATGCGCAGCTGCCGTCTGCTCGCTGCGACCCCTTTGCCCATTCCATTGCGTCGCTGCAGCTCACCTTGCATTCACATATCTGCAGTTTTCAATCTTTTTAAATTTTATTTCAGTTTCCTGAAGATTACATATCTAAAGAAGTATTTGACTCTGTTAGTGCTTACATCATTCCAAAACCATTAATACAAAAGAGTGTTATGACCATGTGAGTATATTATATAACATTAAATTCAGACATGCATTGTATATATATTTATATATTTACATATATATGTGTTGTTTTACTAATACATATTGTTTTTTCTTTTCAGCAATGCTCTCGGACATAAAATAGTTGGATATCCAATCAGAATCGACAACTCAAGATACCAACGGAATGTATATGTCTTCAACTTGTGTTTTGTATGTGATAGTTGGTCAAAAACTGTACAATATGAGCCTGTGGTCAAGAAACTGGGAGAACATCTGGTAATTATTTTTTATATTTTATTTACAATTCTGAATTGTATATTTTTAATAAAATATTGCAAAAAAGAACTTAATAAAATATTGCAGAAAAGACTAATGAGTTTTTTTTTCAGACTATAATGGAAGAAGAAACCAGTTTTGTGTCGAGCTGCTCCAGTAAGCTGCCTACACTTCTCGCCCACCTGCTACATGATTTGAACACCCATCGGAAGGCCACATTAGTTGGTAAGTCCAAGTTGTAGTCTGGTTATTCCGATCAGCCAATGCATCAGTGACTGTCTGCTCTTGGTTTCTAGCTATTATTTTTTGTAAAATCCTACAGCATTTTCTACATCACCATAACAACAACCAGAAATGCAGCAGAAGACTTGTTTGTCATATTATATATTTTTCTTGACTTTGTAGCATTGCAGCCATTGCGATTATCACTTGCGTGATTTGTTTAATACATTTTGCTAAGCTTGTTTTTAATAGTGTTTTTAATCAGTTAATTAGTGCAATCATTTAATCAGCTGTGTCAATTTGTTATAACACAAATCAAAAAATTTTAATAAAAATAATAAAATTGTATTTGTAACTAGCGGCAACCTGAGTTTCAGGTGCATACGCATAGGAATTAAAAATAACAAAAGTAGCAAAGCTATATTACACTTATGCCATCAGCTATCTCCCAATGAAATGATTGTGTTCAAATTGGTTTAGCCCTAACGGATATTATGATTATTATTATCAAGCAGACACACAGACAAACATTTGAAAAGCTTATTTTTGTTATAAGTACCTTACATACTTCCATATGCCTATTTTAAAATTTTGATTTTACAAACAGACAATTCAAACTTATGTGCATAGATAACTTAAAAAAATAATATAGAACTTCTGAAATATTGTACCTAGTTAACTTCAGTAAAACCATGTCTATCTCACTATCCAAATGTCTACCAAATGAAGAATGACCTGTGTCAGATCGGGAAATATAAAAAAAATATTGCAATCATTGCAAATAAAAGTATGTATTAGAGCTATTTGTTTCGGATATCTATGTCTAGGCGCCATCGATCGATAGTTGCCGCATAATGGCAGCTAGATAAGCGCTAGATATGAGCTGTAACTAGCTCTGCAGGGGTGACGCCTAGACATTATCGATTATTAGGGTGGTGCTTCATCTGCAGTGCTCGGTTATCCTTTACCCCTCACCCCGCACTTCCTGCCCTCCACGTCATCCCCTAACTCAGACAGCTAGCTATATCTGTACCTAGCCCTGCAAGGGTGGCACCCAGACATTATCGATTTTTAGGGTGCTGATTCGTCTGCAGTGCTCGATTCCCCCCCCCCCCCCAATCTAGACTCCCTTCATACCTCACCCCTCACGGGCCGCGGCGTCGCCGAGACGAGTTGCAGGGCGCAAGTGCAATCGATAAAATCGCCGCATTTGCGCGCGCTGCATCGCTGCATTGCCTCCGCCATAGCCGATTCGTTAGCGTCCGACGTAGGACCTAGGCACTAGCTAGGTCACATAAATATTGCAACAGTGTTGGTTATCAATAAAAAGCGTGTGGTTATAAACATTTTATTCAGTTTAGCGACGTGTTTAACGGACCTCGGGGAACGGGCCGTGTATATATTGTGTACGTGTGGCCACGAATCGCGCGCCGTGAACAATGAGTAGGGTCCGTGTCTTTCCTTATTCAGCGGGTGTCGTCGCCATTTGTTCGGGTTTCTTCGGGAGGAGGGCAAGTTAATTTTAGAAGCATCAGGTGGTTTATTGCGGTGGGCGGGTCCGATCTTGTACATTATAATTTGATCCGTAAAACTGGCTTGCCTAAGTTCATTGTTATGTGGTGGCGTGACCGGTCGTGTTGTAATCATCTTTGTGGGATTAGGGGCGGAGCATTTAGGGTTCGGTGTCATGGGAAAAAACCGCGATGTATAATATTGTCGGGTCAGCCAGGGCCGTATCGATTTTGTAGATGGGCAATACAAAATGGCGTCCGTTATTCATTGCGCAACTCTGAATATGTGAGTCGAGATAGTTCTTAGACTAGTGCGCATGCCCTAACGTAAGATTTAATTGAACGTTTAATTGGCGTGCCACTTGATACATATGTAAATATGTATGGAAAAGATTAAAACAGCCTAGATTCTATTTCCAGATCATTATAAAACATTTGCGTTGGTAGTGAACAGTTCTAATAATGCTATTAAAGAAACTGTAACCTGTGATGGTGTCAAAAAGACAGAAACATGTGTAATAATCTCGCGAATAGTTGCAAAAGAAGATTAAGAAGCGATATTTGCTGTGCTTCCTCCAAAAACGCATCTTTCAAGGTAAGAGAGTAGGTTCTTTCATATAGGTGATATATAAAACGATCCTATGGTAAGTACGAATCCCCAATGCGCAGGTCCAAGGGTGGTTGCGGGGAACGTTTTTGACAGTCCGACGTTTGACATTTGACATTTCGTATGTAAAGGCGGCAATATAAAATTTTCATTGCACATGTGCCGCGTCGGCCATGTTTAAACCCGTCCGCCATTTATGGAGACACGGCTTCGTTTGACCGGATGTTAGTGCTCCTATCTTGTGTTGCAAACAGAGATCGTCATTGACATTAAACAAAATTATTTGAAATACGAAATAGTAGTTTTAATTTTAGTAAACAAGCATACGGTTTGCGTGTTGACAAGCGTCGCTACAGCCTATACGCTCTCAATTCAAAACAAATGACGATCGCATAACAATTCGTTTGGATTGTTACTACAAATAACACTGGAAAATGATAGGATTTCTTTTTAACAGTAACTTACGCGGCTTATAAAAAAGTAGAAGCTGATTGACTCTCTGACTGACTGACTAACATATCAACTCAGGGAATAAACTATAAGACATACACTGCAAGTTATTGATGAGAAAAGGATTTATATTAAGTAAGCAAGAAGCGTGTGAAAGAAACAAGTTATAAAAGTGAGATAAATATGGATGAGATATTGAGTGCACTAAAAATATAAAAGCTGGAAAAGCTTCAGGGTATGATATAGTGACTGTCAAGATGGTGAAAACTAAAGAAGAAATAGAAATCAGGCAGCCTTTTCTATATGTGCTAGAGGACAGATTAAGTTCCAAATGAAACGCAGCAAGACTGCTTTAATTTTCGCGGTATCAGCCTCCTTAGAGTCGTCACCAAAGGTGTTAATAAGATAAGTCTAAGAGCCTGTAATGGCGGCGATGTGAACGTTCCACTGCGCATGTGCAGACATGTCCGCCTTTATATGGAGACACTGCTTCATTCCACGAGCTCGGACGCCGTCGTTGGCGTAAATGGCTCCTATATTGTGTGAAAGGTCGTGGGTTTGAACCTCAGGACTTATATTTATATGAAGAATATATGTATTGAAGTATCTTGGAGTATGGATAGGTCAACGTATATATAACGATGTCGTGTGAAAATAAAAAAAAGTTCCCTGTGACTTTACATGGACTTTCAAATGCATATTGTTAAATCTTGACAGTTTCAGTCCTTTTTATTTTGTATTTCAACAACAGCCGGAAATAATTACAGGTTGCCGTAACGTAACCGGTCTTCGATACTAAATAAACATATTTGAAATACGAAATAGTTATATTGAATTATTTTACGTCACCGTAGCCTCTCCCCGCTCGAGGTTCGAAATGAATGACGATTGAAGAACAATGTCGATTGGATTGTTTCCACCAATAAGACTGGAAAGTTTACAATTTCCGAGTTTGTATAGCAACAGACTCTCACGCGGTTTTTGAGTACTACTTGTTTCACTAATCTACATATATAAAAGGAGAAGCTGACTGACTAAATGACTGACCGACTGACTGACTAACTGACATATCAACGCTGGGACTAAACTATAATGGTTAGAAACATGAATTTCATTTCTAACGGAGGTGAGCACTTAAAAAGGAAATCTTGCCATTTTTATAATTATTGGAATGGAATTTAGCATTAAGGATTTTCATCGAAATTCATGTCACACTTATGAAATATTTTTCCATCCTTTAAGGTTAAAGGGGGTGAAAAGTAAGTAGTGAAAGTGCTCTTGTTTCCAATAAAATTTATGCGTATATTTATAATAGAGACGCTACTGACTGACGACATATCAACGCAGGGCCTAAACTATACGAGGTTAGAAAAATCAGTTCAACATAGCCCACTTATCGAGAAAGATTAGAGCCTCTATAACATCAAGCTAGGACTTATGATAGCGGTGTATAAAATATTCTAGGTCTGTTCTACAACTTAATGCGGTTGAAACCGCGGGCCGCTAGTTTGATCACAAAGAACTGACTTTGTACCCGCGACATTTTACTCGTAACTTGGAGCTCTTATCGCGGCTATTAAGAAATTGTTTACCCCAGAACAAAAGAAGTCTAAAGTCCTTCGGTTTGTTGGCTATAAGCCGTGAGAGTGTAACGAGCGGACAGACAGTTCAGTTAGACAGATTGACAGTTGTAGTTATGCATCTGTTAAAAAAGAATGGTTTATAGTTTTAGGATCAATGTTCAATATATAAAAAAAATGATTTTATTTATAAATTCACACTACATCTCATACATTGTGTTGTGTTACGGACGTGAGACAACAGACGAATCACAAATATACTACTTAAATACACATACATTTAACATTCAGACACAGAGCTAACAGATCTCATCATATAATAATTGTCCTGGGCGGGGATCGAACTCACGACTTTTGGCGCACAAGATAGGATCACTACCATCTGCGACATCGGGCCAGATCTTTATGAAATATCATCTATTTTTACTGTGTTAAATGACGGGCTAGTTTTTGTATGTATGATGCATGAGGATTGCAGAAATCATCTCTCCGCTCGTCAGACTCCCGGAAAAGAACTGTAATGCCTACACGATGAATGGAAACAATTTTCAAAGATAGATTATACAAATAAATATAATTGAAGCGTCTGTTGTAATTTTAAAACTACGGAAAAGATATATACGGAGGGAAGGTACTTATATCGCAGAAAATAATATATATGTATTTAAATAATGTTTGTTCTGGCTTATCTCCGAAACGGTGAACTGATTTTTAAAACTGTCCAGTCGCTGATGTTATGAAAGTAATTTTGGCTATATTTAAGAAAAAAAAAAAAGGTTAAGCCTTTCTTGGCAATAACTTAAGCTCAGTGAGTGAACAACACCGATTTGAATATTGAAGTTTCACGTGTTCATACCTGTCCCGATGCAAAATAGGTCGTCTAGTACGAAAAACGATTTTTCCTAACTTAATTAGTTTTTTTGAAAAATAAATTATATCAGCCTTTTAAATCGAGAAAATCGTAAGCCAAATAGTTAATGTAGTTGTTAATTGATGCAAAAGAGTTCGTCTAAGTCATTTGGTCAAATAAATTAATTCATTTAAAATTTGTTTAAAAAAATGGAAGTTTGGAAATGTAATTCTGAGACACTTTGACAAGTGAGATAGTATATTTAATGTAATTGTGACTTTTTTTTAATTTCTTGTTTTCAATTAAAAGTGGGTGAAGATCTTCAAAGCGAATAGTTTGTGGGATTGAAGCGGGCAAATCAAGTTACCAAATCTCGAAAGACTTGACACTGCCCAGATCTACAGTGCAATGATAGATTGATGAAAAGGAATGATAATTCAGCAATATAAAAAAATGAAAATACTTCTTCCTTGAAGAAAACTGGCCGACCCAGTGTTACTAATGAAGCAGAAAACAGATTTCTTAAGAAAATTGTCTCGTCTGTTAAAAAATAGAATGTCTGTAAAGTCGGTTTACTGTCGATAGTTGAACGTGACAACGTCATAAGAAAATACTAGTGGAATGGTTGCATTTTTTAAAAGAACGTTTTAATTTTATGTATGAAAATGTATTGTTGTATAGCAGCTGTCCGCACGGGCATATCGCTAACTTGAGTACGAGAGAGACAGATGTCGAACGCTGCCGAACGCGAAGCCGATTGTGCCTCTTTGTCGCTCGTCCCGGGCTCTCGCTTGTACTTCAAGCCTTAAACGGAACGCCTCAGAGCGAGGTAACGCCGCATGTGTCATGTTTTTTCGTGCGTGCAGCCGACTCCATCGAATTATAAGACGTTGTCGCGTCAATAAAATGCTGGAAAACTCACGGTGCAATGGAGAGACATGATTAACAAAGATGTCTCTGTCGTGATCAGCAAAAGAGTGTTAAAAATAATGGGCTACGGATTTTACACAGATAAGGAGGAACCTCTTAACAAAAGAAAAGAAGATTGAGTTTTGCTTGTGATCACTTTAATTGGACTTTTGATCAGTGGCGTAGTATCATATGGATTGACGTGTCCAAATTTGAAGTCACATGAAAGATAAAAAGTAGTTAGAAAGATTTCAAACTGATTAAAGCATGAACATGAAGCATTTTTTAATGATTGCATTAAACAAAAAGTTGAAAAAAGAACGAATCTTGACGTTTAAGTGACGGACGGAGGGCATTAGACTTTCTTTCAAAATAGTTTTATATCTTATTGCATTGATAGAATCATTAACAAACTGTATCCCACAAACACTTTGTGCAGGCATTTCATAAGAGCTGCTGGATATCCAGATATTTGGAAAGAAAGTCTACTGCCCTCCGCCCGTCGCTCAAACGTCAAGATTGTTTCATTTTTCAACAAGATGGTGCTTCCTGCCATATTGCAAGGACAACAAAAATACATGGCTGCTGTCAAAGAGTATCCCAACCATTGAATGGCCATCTAACAGCCCGGGCTTATTGCCGTTTGAGATCCTATGGTAAAAAATGAAGAAAGTCCTTCGCAAAAATCCATCAAGATCGAAGTGCGATTTGATTGGCTCTTGGCTGTTTGGGAGTCATTTACGACCGACGAGTGTGCAGCGTTTGCAACCATGCCTCTGCGCCTTGCCTAATACGTATTGAAAGCAAAGGCGACACAACTAAGTGGTAGACGAACTATTTCGCATAAGAGCCAATGGTAGACAAACACTTTTGCGACATGTGTTTCGGTATATTTACTCGTTGATTTATGTTACGTGTATGTAACGAACTACATATTTTGCATCGGGGTTCGTAAAACATCACCTCTAGGACCAATAACAGGGCAGCATAAATGATACTAAGTTTGTTCTACAACATAACGCGGGCGGAACCGCGGGCTGCTGCTAGTTTGATCACAAAGAACTGACTTTGTACTCGCAACTGTACTCGTAAGTTGGAGTTTTTATCGCGGCTATTAAGAACTTGTTTTCCCTAAAACAAACGTAGCCTAAAGTCAAGTATCCTTCAGTTTGTAGGCTAAGCTGTGACAGCATAACCAGCGAACAGACATGGTTTATGCATTTATAATATTCATTGCCATCATTACAGCCACTGGAAGTCCACTGTTGGACATTGGCCTCCCCAAGAATGGGGGAATTAGCCCATAATTGTCGTGCTGGGCACGTGTTGTCAATCGCAGTGCTCAGCTTGCGATTGCCAGCGACGAGCATTCTGTTGCTCATCCCAACCCTACGCATTTGAGCTACACTGTCTCGGATGGATATACCGCCATCTGTCGGTTCTGGTACCTTAGTCGCCTCTTACGACACCTGGTACTGAGGGAGGTACTATTCTACTTTACCAGTACCTCAAGGCGGTAATAATAGATTCGTTCGTAATATTAGTATGTTAATATTTTAAATAAATTGACATTAAGTTTAATTTTCAATGATATTAACGTTTTTTTTTAATATCATCTATTTTTATATAACTAACCGCATTGCATACACGATGAGTGGAAACTATTTCTAAAGATAAAACAGATAAATATAATTGAAGTGTTTGTTGTCATGTCAAAACTCTTTTTGAAAATATATCTATTTTCAGACGGCAAATGTTCAAAAAATCTTGTTTTGGCATAAGTTTGTTTTGAAGCGGTGGCCTAATTCTGTTAGTACTTGTTAACTTAGGCTACTTTTATTTTGGAAAACGAGTTAGGGTTACTTGACAAAAATTTTGACTCTGTAAGTGTTGTCTGTTTTTTTTAGTTAGACCCGGTTGAGAAACAAGCATACAGTCCGCGTGATGGTAGGCGTCACCGCAGCCTATAGACGCTTGCAATATCAAAAATATATTACTAGCGCGTTGCCAACCGTGTGACTTGAAGATATAATCACATTACCCAGTAATTTCTCTGCTTCTGTCACCCTTCAAACCGGAGCACAGCAATGCCAACACTATTGTTTGGCGGTAGAAATAGGCGAGTGTTTGGTACCAATACAGGTGACCTTTGTATGAGGTCTAAACTTGAAATTTTATAATGTAGAAGAGTACATAGAGACCTTGAAAATTTACTTCCTAAGGGGCAAGGCGGGGGTGCAGAGATCGTATGAAACTTTGCTGTTTTCTTAAGTTATGCAAATGAAATTCTGTTTAAAGATTTTTCATTAAAAGTTATGAAACACATTTTTGAAACTTTTCCTTTAGGAGGGTAAAAAGAGGGTGTAGTAAATTCTTTTGCAGTTCTTGGAGTTATTCGAATGAAATTAAGTAAAAAGTTTCTTAATAGAAAGTCATAAATTACTTGTTAAATATTTTTTGGAAATCATCCATTAAGAGAAGAGGAGGTGCAAGGTGCGTTTGAAAATTCTTAAAAATTTACCCGTATGAAATAGGCGCGTTTGTTAAATTTACCAAGGCTCGACGCTGGATGATAGTGGCAAACATTTCATTGACTAGTTTTATATTTTATTTGCGTTGACTGTCTTGAAGTTGTATGAGATGTCAGTTCTAGTGGGGAACTATGCGGGAATAATTTCATTTCTGATTTTAATTACTTTCATATTGATTTTGTAAACCTAATGACGTACAACTAATTTTCTCTTAAGTTTTCTATCTAGTTCAGTTCTGCATATGAAGCCGTTCTATTGTTTGACCCGACCTTATAGCGTGTATTTTATAGAGCCAAGAGCATTTGTGACATCAGACAATAAGGGAATCACAAATATAATAATTAATTTTTTCTTTAACACTCAAACTCAGGATAAACACTAATATAATTTTTGTCCTCTATGGGGATCGAACTCACGACCTTTGGCGCATAAGATAATATCACTACCATCTGCACCATTTCGAAGTGAAATTAACACTAGTTTCGATTAGTGTTCTTCATTCTAAGCGTTAAATTGCCAAAGGGCAGTATAGTTCCGGAAATATATTGCAGTTTCAATCAATCTGAGGTACATTAAAAGCAAAAATAATTGTAACTCTTTTTAAGAAAAATGCGCAAACGAATGAACGCCATTTCTGTTCTACCGCCAAATAGAAGTGTTCGTGTTACTGTGCTCCGGTTTGAAGGGTGAGAGAGGGAATGAAATTTCTGGGTAAATGTGACATTGTTATCTCACAGCGTTGACGACACGCTAGAGATATCTTTGTGGTGACACGAGCGTGTAAAGGTTGCGGTCACGTTTACCATCAAGCGGACCGAATGCTTGTTTGCTGACTTCATCATATAAAAAAATGTGAAGATATTCTTTCATACAAAATGCACTAGCAACATCTGTAACATATATAAATGAATCCCTATGTCCCTTAGTCACGCCCTCACGCGTGAACGGCTGGACCGATTTCACTATATTTTTGTTATTGTGTTTGTTATCGTCAGGAGACGGTTCTTGTAAAAGAAAATATTCAGTTAATTATAAAATTTAAAAATACTTAACAATAATATAATAATAGCTGACCCGACAGACGTTGTCCTGTCTTAACGATGACTAATTAATTAGAGTTGGTGTGATTAAAATATTGTTCATAAAATTAATAATAATAATAACTTTATTCAACAAAAAAAGGAAACTAAAACTAAAATACACTTTGATACTTAAGTACCTAAACTAGGTCTAGCCTGTTCTTATAGGCACCTATGATATTGATTGATATAATATACATTTTATTTAATAAAATTATAGCGATGAAAATAAAGTGTATTTATTATTCTAATGCTTTATAATATACATTATTCTTAGTATTTTTTCTTGAGCGTATATAATTAGTTCTTGATATATTTTAAATGAATAAATTATGACATTTGACATAGAATTTAAAGAACGCGTGATCGAATATCATCAATATGAATGTAATTTTGTTTTATATCTTTTAAAACAAATGATCGATCGCAGTTGTTTGATAGATAGAAAATACATGTGAAATAATTAATTTATTAACTTCCACGAGAATGATGAAATAAAAGTTCAGAGCCATTACGCCTAATATTAAGTTCAATTTCATAGGAAGTTTTGGTAAGTTTGGATATAACTAACATAACAAGTGATTTACTCGGATATAAATAAGAATACAGTTTTCCATGACTTTCAGTGAATTTATTCAAAATTACAAAGACCATGTTTGGTTGAGACGAAAGAGTAGTAGAGTATTGGGTGTAAAAATCGTTGATGTCAACGAAATTAATTTTCAGATTCAAAACAAAATAGCTGATAAATTAAGGACACAAAAATCGATCGATTCCGTTACTAACCAAGATGATGTTGTCAACTATCCAATTGAGTTTCGCTGGAATCGCCTGTGTTACCATTTCACTATCTGCTATTATAAATCAGATCTGTAATCATTATGTTGCAAAATATAAACCAGCCACGCTTTTGTAATGGCACCCAACTTGCGGTGAAGAAATTAATGAACAACGTCATCAAAGCTACAACTTTAAAACGGGAGTACATACAAAGGCGAAGACGTTTTGATTACACGGATTCCGTTGAATTCGAATGACATGCCGCTCGACTTTAAAGGGTTGCTATCTCCAGTGCGGCGAGCATTCGCAATGACAATAAATAAATCTTAAAGGCAAAATCTATGTTTTTCACATGGTCACAAGTTTTATGTCGCCTGTTCCCGTGTCGGAATATCAACAAAACTATACACGCACAACATAAATAACTAGAATATTGTATCATAAAGCTTTGTAATAATAAATACACTTTTTTTCTTAATGATATCAATTCGAATCAAATAGTCTTCGTTAAACAACTCTGCCGGGTCATCTAGCAAAATAAAATTATACACATTACCTATTGTATGACATATGCTTAAACGAAGTGAACATTAATTGTGTATTGCATCTCAAGCGAATGTTGAACGACTAGCTATTATAATTCTCGAGATACTGTGAAAAAGTATTGCGGCTAATTTCATAAGTCTAGTTCGAGTGACGTACATGGAGGTAGTAATTTAACATATATGCGAAGTCTTTTAATCAGGGTTGCTTTAAAAAAAAATAAGAATAGAAAACTACTTTTCAATTCTCCGAATTTCCTTCAAGTACATTTAGGTATAGCCCGGGGAAATGCATCTTCAAGAAGGCATCTGTCAAGGTGAGTGAGCATGTTTTTTTATACATAGTTAACTATCGGCCTTATTCCGTAGGTCTTATCACTCAGGGCGATAAAACTTCTTAGGTTTCTGACCCATAGACAAAATAGAAACTTAAGGTATATATATTTTTGTCAAATAAATAGACACAATATAAAATAATTATCCATCTAGTGCAGTCCTTTTTGAGTTATGTACAATCCGGCATACAAATGAAATATATAGATTTGTGGTTCGTTCGCCATATTGTTAGCTTGATCCTCGAAAGCGCAGGTCCAAGAGTCGTCGCAGCTAAGTCACCCACCAACGTCTAATCGCAACGTTTAAATGCCTGTACTTACTTGGAAATTGGCTTATAGCTTTATTACTTATATTTAATTAGTACAACGCCATAAATACTAAAACCAATGAAATTGATAGCAACATACCTGTTGCTCCGTATCTGTTTCTTCTGGCTTTCTTTGGAGAAACCGTGGACTGATTTTGATTTTGTGGTGATATATATGATAGCTGAAGTTGTAAGAAGTACGTAGTCAGGCATCTTTTGGGCAGCAGCTTAGGCTTGAAGGGCTATGTGGTACAAGATATAAGGTCACGATTGAGAGTCACTTAGGTTTCTTAAGCAATATTTAATATTAAAATTGAGTTGGGTATTAGAATGATGTTGGGCGGTTCTAAAAAATTATTATTACTAAGCAATTCTCGAATTGAATATTTTAAAATCATTTGACTTATATAGATTGTTTAATTAGGCTTTTACTCGTTTGCCATAGAAAAGCATTCTGTCGATAGTTGAGTTCAATGGAAGATTGGAGTACCTTTCTCATTTCAGAGCAACTGTACGTTTCAATTTGGATATTATTCAGGGCTATTATTACCTTAGTCGCCTCTTACGATACCTGGTACACAGGGAGGTACTATTCTGCTCTAATGTTACCCCACGGCAAATGAGTTAATATCATTCACAAATAATGAGTGTTTTTTTAGAGGTATACAATATTAAGTTGGGAACTTGTTTTTTTTGGTTTTTGGCGGCTATTTTGTCTGGCTGTAAAGTAATTTATTTTTAGTTTGGCTTGGCATTTCAACATGAAGAGACTGACGCCTGAACAACGCTTTCAGATTGTGCAAATTCATTTCGAAAATCATGTTTCTGTTTGATATACGTATCGCGCACTGCGTCCATCCTATGGTCAGCATAATCGTCCATCAGAGCAATTAATTCGATCAATTATGAAACGTTTATTCTAAATGATAGTATGCATCCAGAGAGACGACTAATGTTTACGGAAGAAGTCCTTGCTGCTGTAAAGCGTAGCGTAGATGGGAAACCGTAGATTATTCGCCTTCGTGCACAGCAATTGGATATGTCTACTTTCGGGATTTTTTTCCGAAAAGAAGTTGGTGTCCGTGCTCACAAAGTCCAACTCGTGCAAGAATTGAACCCTCTCGATCACCTAGCAAGGCGTAGATTCGGTGAATGGGCCCAAAATAAGATAGCCGTTAATCCCGACTTTTATTAACGATTTTTGTTTAGCGATGAAGCTCACTTCTGTTTGAATACGTCAATAAACTAAACAAAACTGTGAAAATAAAATAAATTTGGAGTGATGATAATTCTCAAGTGCATGTTGGCAAACTGTTACATCCAGAAAATCTGGCAGAGTGGTGTGCTTTATGGGCTGGTGGATTAATTGGTCAGTACTTTTTTAAAAACGATGCTGGCATGAACTTTGACTTCAAAAGTAACCGCTATTGTAACGGTTATTACTGAATTTTTTGACAGATTGGCCTCGTTATTGCCGATGTATGATACAAATGTTGGAAAAAGTCATTGATAATAATTGGATCTCCAGATTAGACTACGTCCGGGCTAGCCGAGTTGGTCATATGCTAGAAATATATTATATTAATATGCCAGAAGATTTTCTATCGAATAAAGTAAATTTCATATCAATGAAAAAATTGTTTGTTTTATTCCATTTCAAAGTTATATATACCTCTAAAAAACATCCCTTATTAATTCAAATAAATATTAATCAATTAATTCTATTTGTGAACTAATTCTTATACAAAACCAGTTTAGTACTCGTTAAATTTTGTAGGTAAAATTAATTTAGGGACTTAAAACTGATAGAAAAGCTTTAGTAGTAAGATTCTGAATTTTAGGCTTTCGAGCTTTCGCAAAATTATTATTTTTTTATTTTTTATTAACCTAATTAGAAATCTTTATTAATGTTGGCGTCAAGATCAAGTATGTCAAATACTTGATCTTGATGCCAGCTAGATATGGAGAAGGGGGGAGATTATTAAAGATTCACAGTTAATCTGACGATAGATATATAAGTGAAGTTGCTTAAAGCACTTGTGTTACGGACTTCAGTCAATACACGAATCATAAATATAATATTTAAATGTTCTAACATCCTAGACACAGGATAATATTCATCTTAAAGATATAATTGTCCTGGGTGGGGATCGAAACCACGGCCTCTAGCGCACAAGATAGTAACACAACTGAATGCGCCATCGGGCCCGTCTTATATCTATTGGTTAATAAGAAAAATATACAATCAGGTTAGGTCCTAAGTGCAATCTTCGAGGCACACCTGACTGAACTGAAATTTCTATAAAAGTTCACCCTTAAAAGCAACCTGCTTAAATTACCTATAATCAAAAACATTGTACACCGAATGTTTTTAACATTTCATACAGTATAAAATTTATGACCTTGTTGAACGCTTTTGAAAAGTCTATTTAGCGCATCCATCACAGTGGCAACTTTTGTATTCTAACAGGTCAAACATTTTACATACTAAAGCTGAATATTTCAGAATATGCTCTATCTCTTTCATACGTTTAGCATTTGTCTTAAAAATATTGGCGGTTCCAAAATATCAATACAGCAATATGGGTTATGTATATAGGAACTATGATTGTTGTTTTCTATATTTATCATATTTTATTTTATTATATTTTTTTTTATTGTTGCCTATAGATCGATGCGTTATTAAGGACTTGTTCAAAGATTGTAAGGCGTGGCAGTCTCGTATCGTATCCCCTCTATCTGGACTACCGTTTGGAGCTGCAACAAGTGCAATTAATGGCCGCGTGCTTAGGAATTGCTTAAAACATGTTGCCGCGTTGCAAGCAGGATTTAGTGTTTGGGAAGAACATTTATAATTTCACTATTGTTAGCTAAAGCTTGCTGTGGGCTACCGGCGGAGTAGGATAGTATCTCTCTCTACACCAGGACATCCGAAACATCGTAGGTTAAATACTATAGGGTGGGGATGGGCAGCAGCATTTTTCTTGCGAAGTTGCGCTCTGTGGTTACCACTACGCCTGCCCTGCGCGGCAATTATGAGCAGTGGACTTTCTATGGCTGATATAATGATGATGATAAATGACGTTACCACTGATATACAGTGCATCTATAAGCACAATTGTAACCGCTAATGGCACAGATGTGAAATTTGGACAGTCTTGTTTTATAATGCGAACTTAGGATATAAAAGGATTTTCAAAGAATTAAACCTAAAGGGTTAGCCCCTTAGGTGTTGCATGTTTCTGAGGAAAAATCTTCAAATTAGCAACAATTTTGATAAATTTTGAGAGCTTTTAAAAACAGTTGATTGAATACATGTTTAATAGTTTATTGGAATTCTAAAGGGTAAGGCAAAATAAGATTTCTTTATATTCTAAGGAAAATATTTAATATATGCTTTAATTTTCACTTTAAAGAAATTTCAAACTTTAAACCGTATTTTATCGTATTGAACCGCGTAACTTTTTTTATTGAATCACATATTAAAAGTTCGTTGAGAAATGGAACGACACAAAAAAAAATATTAATTTAGAGCGCGTCAGGGCGTGGTCGTGTTTGATTGCGCAACTCCGACCCGGAAAGTCTAACCTTTCCTAGGTGCGCCGCGCATGCCCTATTTGTTATTGATTTATTGGCCCCCGTGCATCCGAGTCATCTACTGCGCATCTGCAAAGTCTAGGTACAGCACAGTCTGCCCGTGCAGGTCCTCCCGACTGGTTCGGTTCGCGCCTGACATTAAGCAATTGTTTTGGGCCAAAATGTCTGAAGAGCTTACTCCGCTCATGGCGGTATTCCTAACTGTACTTATCATCGTAGTGTACGAAATGGTACACAGCGAACGCTTTGGACCTTTTTGTCGTTGGCTCATGTGTGTTGTGTGTCTTTACAAGCTCCAAGACACCTTGGTCAAGATGCCCGATCTACACATAACAGATTTTATCATTTACGTTTTTAGATTGTTCACTGCGAATGTTTAAATCAGATAGACTGCCTGTTTCGTTACATGGTGTAGTGAATCCATTTTGAACAGACTATTGGCGACCTAGCGGTGTGCTGGCCTGAATTTTCTTGAACTAGACAATCTTTTGGCGTTTTTCAATCTTGAACTAGACAATCTCTTTTCGTGGTCTGCAGTGTACCTACCCTTATCAGACTAGATAAACTCAGTAATTAAACAGTTTATTAATGTCGTGTGTTGGAGTAAATTCTTCTGAGACTATATAATCTATGGGGCCATAGTGCGTTGTAGTGAATTCTAAAAAGTTCGTGTACGGAGAATACTAGCTTACAGGTAAGTGAAGAAATGAGAGTGTGCATTTGATTATCTTTATTAATTATTATCTTGAAATAATTAAAATCTATTTTTCTCAATGGGTTATATTATTACTTGTACCTCAGTATCTCATTTGGGATAACTAAAAAGAAAGAGTAAGAGTCAGTTGCTCTCGTACAATACTCGTCTCATTTTATAATTATAAAAAAAAACAAACCTTCAACGATGCACAGTGATCAGTAATATGATATTTTCTAAATTACTCTTAAAAGCTGTAAAATTTCAAGTAAATCGTGACATCGTGATAATTATAAAGTGTAATCTTAATATCAACCATTTTGTTAATTGTCCGCCATTTTGTCCGATACATAGAACGTCAAGGCGTGGTCGTTATTAACGACCCGGAAATGTAGGCGTGTCTAGATGCTGGTGCATCTAGACACGCATGCCCTGACTGATTGATTTTCCTGGGGGATGATGAAACCGGGTGCGACGGGTGCATTTTGCGTCCCTGCCACTTATGGCGGATGTTGCAAATCAGTGCATAAATTATAAACTAATTTCTGCAGTTTTTTCTAGTTTTTTTTTATATTAGACCAGGTCGACAAATAATTATACATTCTGTGGAGCCGTCAGTGGCCTATATGATATGAGCCTATGTGATATTACGAGTCTATAACTCGTAATATCACAAGGATATAACTAACGCGTTGCCAACCTTTTGACTTGAGGATATTATGCCACATTACCCAGTAATTTCAAAGCCTCTTTCACCTTTGAGACCGGAACACACACATTGCGAACATTCCTCTTTGGCGGTAGAAATAGATGAGAGCGAGGACTACTTCAGTTCCGCGTTCGTACTTCCGTGGTCTTAGTTTTAGTTAATGTGACAATTAGTTATATGTTTGAGTGTTCATTTTAGGGTATTTACTTTTTGATACTATTGATTGACAACAATTCAACTTTCTCGCTTTTTATCATGATTTGTCCGATCAAGTCCATCAAAGAAGCATGAACTTCGCTTCGTACACCGCGATATGAATAAAATTTTAGTATAACTGAATAAGAATATTTGTGCGATCCTGTCTGTAGCGCTGCAATGGACTCGCGAACCGGTACCGGCGAAGCGGTACCTTGGGCGCAGTGAATTAGCAAGCATCAAGCTTGGAGTATGATGATTTGCATTCAGACGTCTAAGATTTTTTTATTGATATCATCATATCAGCCATTAGAAGTCCACTACTGAACATAGGCCTCTCCAAGCAATGGGCCAAATTCTCCCAATAAGGCCCATAATTGCCGCAATAGGCAAGCGTGTTGCCAATCGCAGTTGGCAATTGCTGCAGGTCGCCCTGTGCATTTCAGCTATACTGATTCGGTTGGATATACCGTCATCTGTCGGTTCTGGTACCTAAGTTGCCTCTTGCGGACACCTAACATAGAGGTAGGTACCATTATACTCTGCCGGTACCACGCGGCTAATTAATTGACTCGTGATTGATATCGATTCTTGAAATTGGACCGAATTATTTATCATTTTATAATCAATCCAAAGGAATACCAGCTGTCGTAAGATGCGACTGAGGTACTAGAACTGTCAGGTGGCGGTATATCCATCCGAGATAGTGTAGCTCTTATGCATAAGATGGGGATGGGCAGCAGCATCCCTGTCGCGAAAGTAGCGCTCTGCGATTGCCAAAACGCTTGCCCTGTGCGGTAGTTATAGGTAAGATTTCCCCTTTCTTGGAAAGCCCATTGCCCAGCACTGGACTTTCAATGGCTGTTAATGTGAGCCGTTAAAAGAGTAATTACACAGTATAGTGTACGCAGGATTTTCAAAAATAATTATCATGGTAGAAAATTACAGAATCAGGTGCCAGAAAATTATATCGGTTATTTTTCTCGCAAAAATTAGCGGTTGGTTTATTTTCACAAAGGGACGGCAATATGGTGGTTTAAAGGTCGATATTGTTGATTGCAATAAGCGTCAGGGCGCTTCTTCGTGGAACCGCAAGTCCGACCCAGACGCTTAGGCGTTTCTTAATGCATCGCGCATGACCTAACTGTTATTGATTTTCGTCGCGGGGTGAATGAGGGGGGCGATGCGTCCGGGGCATCAATTGCGCGCGTTGCAAGTCACGGCACCATCTAGTCTGCCGTTGCAGTTCTTTCCGACCAGTACGGCGTTCCTTAAACCGCGATCTTACTTTCAGTAAAAATGTCTGATTGATAAAGTGTGTATATTAGCATATCAACTTTTCGGGACATTCAATTTTACGTTTCTCATCTCGACTCATGTAGTTTCTTGGATTTTGTCAAAGGCGGTGTAATTATTTGTTTTGGTTTTAAACACTGAACTAGACTTTATGCTGTATTAAAATGCTGCAATGAACTACTCATATTCGGGTGTCTAGAAATTTCTGATCGTCATTAATTTTAATTTTAAAATCAAATCATATCAATATGCTGTTCCTTAGAATTAGTATATTCTCAAACACGGCATGTTTAAAATTAATTTCTCAAACATCCGCCATTTTGCTTGCAATGAGCTTCAGGGCGCCGTCGCCATCAACTGCGCATGTCCATACCAAAAGACTAGGTCCATTGCGCATGCCCTGATTGATTTTCATGGGGTGCAGGACCTAAGAGTAAGACGGGGCGACGCGGTGGGGCTATCCAATGCGCGTGTTGCAAGACACGGCGCCATCTAGACTATACTAGACATCTAGCGTAGCAGTTAGTTCCGACGGATTCCGCCAGATTCCGCCGGGTTCCGCGTTCGTCATTCCGCCATCTTTGTCAAAGTGAATATGTGGAATTGGTTATATTACCTCGTGTTCATCATATTGCATTTACTTTTCGTGTTATCCAACTTTCTCGTTTCCAATCCGGGCTCCATAAGCAGAGCACAATTACTGTTGCGTGATTTATGGTGTTGGTTTTCTGACATGAAGTCCGCAAATCGCGAAGTGGACTAAGCTTGAACTTGAACTGAATGAGACTATAGTGCTGCGATGAAGTGCTGCAGTGAACTTGCGAGGGATAATGACCAAATGCGTGGTCATCTAGCCAGCATTAAGGTAGGTGAATGAAGATTTGTTTTCTGCTGTCTAGGAATCTGATCGATATCAACTCTAGGTTCGGCGCCTTGTATTTCTTATTTTAAAATTAGATCATATTACAAGCCTTTTATAAAGCTTATTATAATATTAAATATGTTTTCTTCTGGATCAACTTCTCAAATGTACGCCATATTTTTTATTACAACTAACAAAGGACGCGATGGTCGTAGAGTGTGCAAGAAAGGTCAGACTCGGAAATTTAGGCGATTCTGGATGCATCGTGCATATCTCAACTAGTATTAATTTTTGTGGGGGATTATTGAGGGGTTGGTGGGTCTGGGGTGTCCATAGTGCGCGTTGCTGTGACACGGCACCAACTAGATTACTGTCGCTGTTTCCTTCGACTGCTGTTGCGGTCCTCATTCCGCGTTCTCATTAGAAATTAAATTGTAAAAATCGTGCTTCATATGTCAACGCATCTACTTGTGCATACTGATGAAGGGTGAAAATCCGATTCTTGATTCTAATTAGGATTTGTCTGGTATTTTTAAATAATTGAACCGCGATGTTAATTCTTTTTTGTCTACATAGATACCGCGTGAGTTAGCAAGCGTAAAGGTAGGGGAATGACGATTTGTATTTTGGCGTCTAGAATTTTTTATCGATATCTATTAATATTTTTAAAATTAATCATATCGATATGCCGACCATAAACATTAGTATAGAAAATATCAAACATTTCCTCTTTTAAATGAATTTCTCAAACGTCCACCATTTTGTTGGTTGCATTGAGCGTCACAGCGCCACCGCCATCAACTGCGCAAGTCCGTCTCAAAAATATAGGTGATTCTGGATGCCTCGCGCATGCCCTAATTGCTATCGATTATCGTGAGGGGTAGGGTCGCCAAATTTATATGTTTCTGTAAAAAAAATTTAGGAAATGAAAAAAGGGTTTTTTCAAATTACATTCGCATTGCTTGGGGAGTTAGGTGTAGGGGTGGAAGCGCTACGGGGGCATGCGAAAGGTGGAAGGGGTGGTGCGCATTTCGTGTGTTAATGCATCACCCAGTCTAACGTCGCAGTTCCTTCTGACTGGTACCGCGCGCGTCTTTGCGTGATCTAAGTTAAAGTTAAAATGTGTGATTGGTTATTTTATCTCGTGTTAATAATAGCGTATCAACTTCTCTTGCTGTCGAACTTCCACGGTTCTAGTTCGGACTCTATAAACAGAGCAGGGTTACTGTTGCGTGAAATTTGGTGCAGGTTTACTGACAGGGACTCAACCAATCGCGAACTGAACTAATTCTCTGCCCATACGATGTATGTGTTGATGGAAACAATTCGTGCTATTATTAAGGCTTCTATGAACTAGTGAGAGATACTTTCCGAGTGCGTGGTGTAGCAAGATTTAAGGTAGGGCCAGGATTTATAAAAAGATATCACTTCTAGGTCTTGATCCGCGTTTTCTTTTACTTTATAAAACTGAATACACTACAATGCTCATCAGTCCAAAATTAAAGTCCAAAATTAATATAGAATGCACTCTTTTTGCTAGAGCAATGATACAACAAAACTCATAAATAGAATTTTTAGAATATTTATTATTTAATCACGTCCGCCATATTAGTATTTGCAATTGCGTCAGGGCGCGGTTATTGTATACTGCGCAAGTCAGACCCGGAAAATGTAGACGTTTCTAGATGCTCCGCGCATGCCCTAACTGTGATTAATTTTCGTGAGATGAGGCGAAGGAGGGGGGCGGTGAGTCCGAGACTTCGAATGCTTGTGGTGCAAGTCTTAGCACAAACTAAACCACCGCTGCAGTTTCTTTCGACTAGTTTCACATTCGTCTCTTAACATTTTGGCTAAAATTAATATTAATGCGTGGTTCTTTGAATTCGTTGTCTTCTTATTGCATTAACTTTTCTTTATATTGAACATTCTCGTTTATTATTCGTATCACGTAAGCAGAGCGATTTTGTTGTGTGTCTGTCTGGAGCCCGCAAACTGCGAAGTGAATTAAATTTTTGCCACTTCTATATCTGAATGAGGCTATGGTGCTGCAATAAACTGAAAGTTACCGAATGCATGGTGAATTGGCAAGCATCAAGGAAGGTGAATGATGACTTGTTCTCTACCGTCTAGGAAACTTGATAGACGTAGTGGCTGGGTTGCACTCGATTTGTTCCGCGCTTTGCTCGATGCCCCACGCACACCTTTCTCGAACTCTCGTGCATAATTGACCATACGCTAATGCGACTTTCTGTGGGTTATTACACTGCACTGCAAGTACAACGGTACTCTCCCGCGAGTTGACTATAACGGATACCGAACGAACCTACTTTGATTTTATGAGAGAGTATGTTTAGGTTATGGGCGTCAATAAGCTCTATAGATCCGAAGACTTCAATCTTTTTTATCTATAATCGCAGCTAATTCCAAATCATGTGAAGCTCGTAAAAGGAAATTATCAAGGGCCACCAATTTTATCCTTATTAAATTTTATGCTGTATCAGCCTATGGACATGAACCACCATTGCTGGACATGAACCACCTCAGAAAAGTAGGAACTTCGCTCATACTTGCCGCAGTGAGCAACCGTGTTGGCGATCGCATAGGTAGCTGCTCCCGCTCTGTGCATTTAAGCTACACTTTCGGATGGATATACCGCCATTTGTCGGTTCTGGTACCTTAGTTGCCTCATACGATACCTGGTGCAGGCGAAGGTACTATTCTACTTATTACTATTCACTAAATCTTCACATCAATCTACTAGGTCAGGAACGGTTCTCTTCCAAATCAATTTCCCAAACGTCCGCCATATTGTAGCGAGAGTCTATCGTCTATGCGTTTCTAGACGCACCGCGCATGCACTTGCCATGTAATTAATTTTTGTTAGGGAGAAGGAACGGCCGGGGGGGGGGGGGGCGATGCATCTACTGCGGGTTCTTTTGGACTGAATCCGCGTTCGTCACTCCGCGATCTTAGTTAAAGTGAATATGTGCGGTTAGTTATATAATTCGTGTTAATATATATAAAGTTTGTTATTGAACTTTGTATTTCTAATCCGAATTGGATACGTAGAGCTAGCTCAATTGCTGTTAAGTGATTTTTGGCGTAGGTTTTCTGGCATGCACTCCGCCTACCGCGAACTGGATTAAACCTTTGCCTGAACGATATATGAATTAATTAAACAATTCATGCGATAATTAAGTGCTACAGTGAACTAGCTCGGGATAGTTCCCGGCTGCGTGATGCATTTAGCAAGCGTGATGGTAGGGGTGCCAGCAGTGTAGAATAGTCCTCCCCTCCCAAAGCACCAGGTGTCGTAAGAGGCGACTGAGGTGCTAACACGCTTGCCCAGCACGGCAAATATGGGCAAAATTCCTCCATTCTTGGTGAAGCCTATATCCAGCAGTAGACTTTCAGTGGCTGATATGATGATCGTAGAGGAATGAGTTTTGTTCCATGCCGTCTAAGAATTTTTGATAGATGTCAATTCTAAGCTCTGCACCATGTATCCATTTATTAATTTACAATTGAATTATATTGTAATGGCGTTCTTATTATTAATTATAATGTAAAAAAATGTCCTCTGCTGTATGTAATGCAATCAGAAACAGGACGCGGTAGATGGCGCAGTCAGCCCCGGTAATCTAAGCATTTTTGGATGCATTGCGCATGTCCTAACCGTTATCGATTTTTGTGAGCGGTGGGGGATTGAACTAGGGTGGGAGTGGGGGTGGTAGGTCGTGAAGGAGGAGGAGGGCGGTGCGTCGGAGGCAACCATTGCGCGTCACGGCACTAACTAGTCTACCGTTGCAGTTCTTTCCGACCGGTGCCGCCATTCTTTTTAAATAAAAGTTAAGTGTGCGATTTGTTTAATTAATTCGTGTAAACAGAAGCGCATCAACTCGATTTGTCTAGTTTACTGACATAGACTCATCGACAAATCAGACTTTTTGTTCTGTATATTATGAAAGTGCTGCAGTGAACTATAGATATTCGGGTGTCTAAATATTTTTGATCGATATTAATCTTGATACCGTGTTACCCCTTTACTATTTTATAATCAAATAACTTTAATATGTCGAGTTTAAGGTATACTATTACGTCAAATATGTTCTCTTTGGAATCAATTTCTCAAACGTTCGCCATATTGTTAGTTGCATGGACGTCAGGGCGCGGTCGTCATGAACTGCGCAAGTCCGTCCGAAATGTCTCGGCATTTCAAAGTGCATTTGCGCATGCCCTAACTGAATGATTTTCATGAAGTGCAGAAACGAAGGAGAGTAGGGGGGTGACGAGGTCGGACGATCCAATGCGCGTGTTGCAAGTCACAGCGCCATCTAGTCAAACCTAGCAGTTCCTTCCGACGGAATCCGCGTTCGTCATTCCGCCATCTTTGTCAAAGTGAATATGTGGAATTGGTTATATTACCTCGTGTTCATATTATTGCATTTACTTTTCGTGTTATCCAACTTTCTCGTTTCCAATCCGGGCTCCATTAGCAGAGCACAATTACTGTTGCGTGATTTATGGTGTTGGTTTTCTGACATGAAGTCCGCAAATCGCGAAGTGGACTAAGTTTGAACTTGAACTGAATGAGACTATAGTGCTGCGATGAAGTGCTGCAGTGAACTTGCGAGGGATAGTGACCAAATGCGTGGTCATCTAGCCAGCATTAAGGTAGGTGAATGAAGATTTGTTTTCTGCTGTCTAGGAATCTTTGATCGATATCAATTTTAGGTTAGGCTTGTATTTTTTACTTTAAAATTAGATCATATTACAACGCCTTTTATTAGGCTCATTATACTGTCAATGTCCGCCATATTGTTGATTGCAATTTTACTAAGGACGCGGTTGTAGTGAGCGCAAGTCAGACTCGGAAATCTAGGCGCATTGGATGCATCGTGCATGTCTGAACTATTATTAATTTTTGTGGTGGGTCTGAGGCCCCCACAGCGCGTGATGCATCACCGCGTCACCAACTAGTTTACGGTCCCTGTTTCTTCCGACTGGTGCCGTGCATTTGTTTTTACGCGTCCTTAGAAGAAGTAAAAATTTAAAAATCGCGTTTTTACATATCAACGTAGATGTGGTGGGAACTTGTCCATAATGATGAAGGCTAACAATCCGACTCCCTCAATTCTAATTAGGATTCATTTGGCTTCGCTTATATATCATATATAAGAGAAGGTAGAGGCGAAGGGTCGGGCATCTAAATATTACCGACTTATATTCATTTTTTTTCAAATCTAACCATATTGATAAGGCTGATCATGAAGTTTAGTTTGATATCAAACATGTCCTCTTATAAATCAAATTGTCAGATGTCCGCCATTTTGTTAGTTACAATAAGCGTCAGGGCGCCGTCGCCATCTACTGCGCAGGGCCGTCACAAAAGTCTAGGCGTTTCTGGATACCCCGCGCCCTAACTCTTATTGATTTTGGTAAGGGGTAAAGGGGTGGGTAGAGAGTGTCAGGCTAGGGGGGTTGCGTCAGAGCATCTACTGCGCATTTCGTGTGTTAATGCACCACCCAGTCTAACGTCGCAGTTCCTTTCGACTGGTACCGCGCGCGTCTTTGCGTGATCTAAATTAAAGTTAAAATGTGTGATTGGTTATTTTACCTCGTGTTAATAATAGCTTATCAACTTCTCTTGCTGTCGAACTTCCACGGTTCTAGTTCGGACTCTATAAACAGAGCACGGTTACTGTTGCGTGAAATTTGGCGCAGGTTTACTGACATGGACTCCGCCAATCGCGAACTGAACTAATTCTCTGCCCATACGATGTATGTGTTAATGAAACAATTCGTGCTATTATCAAGCGCTTCCGTGAACTTGCGAGAGATAGTTTCTGAGGGCGTGGTGCATTAGCAAGCGTTAGGGTAGGTGAATGACTGTTCATTTTATGCCGTCAAGGAGAATAAGAAAGCTACTTATTTTAGGTATTGATCCGCGAATCCTTTTTTCTTATACTACTAAATAATTAAAGTCCAAAATTAATATAGAACGCGCTTCTTTTGCTAGTACAACGATAAAACAAAAAAATCGATTCGAAAAATAAAATATACAATCTATAATCACTTCACGTTCGTGGTCATTTTAGAATGTTCATTCACTACGTAATCACGTCCGCCATATTGTTTCATGCAACTAGCGTCAGGGCGCGGTTGTCGTGGGCTGCGCAAGTCAGACCCGGAGATTTAGGCATTTCTGGATGCATCGCGCATGCCCTAACTTTGATTGATTTCCGCGGGGGGTAAAGGAGGGGGGCGGTGCGGGTCTAGAGCATCCATTGCACGTTGCGGGTTCGTCTCCACCTAGTCTACTGTCGCAGTTAATTCCGACTGGCTAAACGTTGTTCCGCAGTCTTAGTTAAAATGAATATTTATGGTTGGTTATTGGATATCGTGTTCATTTTATCGCTTTTAATTTTCGTGATATTGAACTTTTTCATCCACAATCCGTATTACGTAGGCAGTGCGATTTTGCTGTTTAATGATATCTGCCGTTGGTATTCTGACATGGACTCCGAAAACTTCGAAGAGGATTTAATTTTTACCACTTCTTAAACTGAATGAGACTATAGTGCTGCAAAGAAGTGGTGCAGTGAACCCGAGTGCGGAAGTGTGATTTCGCATACGTCAAGGTAGGTGATTGAGGTTTCGTTTGTCTCTACTCAGGAATTTTCGAGGGATATATGTACTAAGTTCTGCAATAAGTTATTTTTAAAATAAATCATATTAAAATATCGATTATGAAGTGTCGTATAATGTCAACAGTGCCCTGTTTAAATCAGTTTCTTAAACGTCCGTCATTTTGTTAGCTGCAATGAGCGTTAGGGCGCCGTCGCCATCAACTGCGCAAGTCTGTCCCAAAAATCTAGGCGTTTCTGGATGCTCCGCGCATTTCCTAACTGTTATTGATTTTCGTGAAGGGTAAGTGGAGGGAGGCAGGGGGTGGTGCTTTCCGAGCATGCATTGCGCGCGTTGCAGGTCACGGCTCCACCTAGTATACCGTCGCATTTCCTTCCGTCTGGTTACGCGTTCGTCGTTCCGCGATCGTAGTTAAAATGAATATTTATGGGTGGTTATTGGATATCGTGTTCATTTTATCGCTTTTAATTTTCGTGATATTGAACTTTTTCATCCACAATCCGTATTACGTAGGCAGTGCGATTTTGCTGTTTAATGATATCTACCGTTAGCATTCTGACATGGACTCCGCAAACCTCGAAGAGGATTTAATTTTTTCCAATTCTTAAACTAAATGAGACTGTTGTGCTGCAGTGAACCTCGCGAAGAATACTTACCGTGTGCGGACATGTGATTTAGCATACGTAAAGGTAGGTGATTGACGATTCGTTTGTTGCCACCTAGGAACTTTTGATAGATATCAATTCTAGGTTCTTCGTAGTGTATACGTTGAATATTTTTTAATGTAATTACATTGAGATCTCGATCATAATGTTTAGTATTATATCAAACATGATATTTATTAAATCGTATAAATCTCAGACGTCCGCCATTTTGTTAGGTGCATTGAGCGTCAGGGTGCGGTCGACTTGCGCAACTCTGTCCCAAAAGTCTAGGCGTTTCTAAATGCATCGCGCATGCCCTGTAATCGATTTTCGAGGGGCTGCACCACCTCGAAAATCGAGGGCGGCTATCACAAGGCACCACTTATTTCCGATTCGCGATACTCTTTGATAAAGTGAATATGTGGAACTGGTTATATAATCTCGTGTTTGTATGATTGCGTTCACCGTTTTGTGTTCTTCAAAATCCTCGTGTGAATCTCCGGGTTTTATTTTTAAAGTATAATTGTATGGTGAAGGCTTTTTGATATAGACCCATCAAGCCGCGCAGTGGATTAATCTTTTGCCACTTCTAAACTTGTATGAGGCTATGCTGCTGAAATGAAGTGCTGCAGTGAAATCGATTGCTAGTTACCGTGTGTGGAATTCTTTCCAAAGAAGTTCCACGATGATTGATTAAGTATATTTATTTTAACAAGTTTGAATCTCAAAAATCAGAGTAAGACGAATATTTTATAACTGTTAGTATTAACACATCATTTCAAACATTGACCTGATTGTGGTAAATCGTTTAAAACACTTGTGCTACAAACATCAGGCAATAAAGTAATCAAATATAACGTTATTAAATTTGTCATATTTTAAATGGCAGTTCGTTCTATATCTGGTGAAGCTCGCAAACGATCAAGAACCGCCAATTTTATACTTGATAAATTATATGTATCTCTTCAAATATAATAGATACCTAAATATAAACATTAACAACGTACAGTAACTTCGCGTAATGAGCCTGATATTAAGCTAAATCTAGAACTTTTAAACACTGACTGTTCCGACGTATTTCATGACAAAATTACAGACGGTTGTGTTGACAGATTTTGTGCAAAAATTTAGTGTTTTCTGGAAATGCATTCTTTGCATAGTTTTATTTGAATCCTACCTTTCTGTGTGTTCTAGTCACTTAAATATTTTTTTATAAGTTAACTTTTAAAGAAAAAGCTTAAGAATCTAGCTGATTAAGCATTTTTCATGCACTGTAAAAGATCAAAGAAATAGACAAATAAAGTGTTATAAATAAAGAGAGAAATACAAGCAAAGGAATGGTGAAACACTACAGGAGAGAGAAGTGATGAATGAAAGCAGTGAATGGTCGAGATATTGAGTGCATTAAAAAGTGTGAAAGCTGGAAAGGCTGTAGGGTACATTAGAGTGACTATCAAAATGCTGAAGACTGGAGTGAAATTGGTAGTCGGTTAGTTTTACTATCTTTTCAACATGTGCTCGGGGACAGGCAAAGTACAAAATGATCAGTGCAAAGCGGTAATTGTCTCTTTGTACAAAGAAAAAGGGTTGCAGCAAGACAGCAAATTGTAAGCAAACATTTTTAATAAAACAGTTGCTTATGACACGGAAAGAAAGATCTGGGATGTACTAGCAGGTTTTTGTAAGAAAATGGGGAACATGGATTAAGTATTTTCCATCCGCAGCATAGCCGAAAAGTGCCATTAGGCCAAAAGGTCTATTGCGATTTTGTAGACTTGGATGCGGCTTATGATTATTATTAAGTTGTACGAAAGCAGTTTAGGATTTAGAAGATTAGGGCTATATATAAGGTGAATGACCGTCGGATTCAGCCATTGCAATCTCTTTACAAAGATCATGCTGCTTGCGTCAGATTAAATGGTGCCTGCACTGAATCGTTTGACATCCATAGAGGTATCAAACTGGGATATGTAGCTTCACCTTGGTTATTCAACAACAATTTGATCGATGACGTGAAAGTTGAACAAGTGTGGAAGTTTGTGTATTTATGAAGCGTGTTTACGAGATATAGGGAAGTATGAAGGAGATAATGGAACATAAACGCATATTAAAAAGTTAAAAATAGTATAATTGGATACTTAAATGTTTTTATGGGCAGCAAACACATGTACTAAAAGACACGGCCGGTTGTTCATTGAGGCGTGTTGAATTCAACACTGACATATGGCATTGAATATTGGATATGGCAGAAGAAGTACGCGATTGGAATAATTGCTATTGAAATAAGCACTTCGTAGTATGTAATACACCAGTAGTGTAATAAGAGAGCGATGTAGTGTCTGTCCTGTGCCTGGGTGTTAAAATGAGTATTAAAGTATTATATGTGTGATTCCTCTGTTGACTGATTTCCGAAACACAAAGGCTTTTTAGGCGACTTACCACGGAGTCAGGTCTATACGAGATTTTGTGTGAAAAGCAATATACGAGATGTTGTATGAAAAGCTATTAAAGACCTTAATAAGATACAAAACGCTAGGTGGGCGTTTTGTATTTACACAAGTCCTTAATATGCTCATAACTGGAATATGCCGTCCCTATACAGGACCCCTCTTACAATAAAATCAAATATG
This sequence comes from Heortia vitessoides, assembly GCA_020976665.1. Classification (NCBI taxonomy): domain Eukaryota; kingdom Metazoa; phylum Arthropoda; class Insecta; order Lepidoptera; family Crambidae; genus Heortia; species Heortia vitessoides. The sequence continues at coordinate 23,341,004 of JACJUM010003259.1, read as the reverse complement.
TTTTCTTCCTAATTAAGTCGGCCATATTGTTGATTGCATTTAGCGTCAGGGCGCGGTTTCTGTATGCATCGCGCATTCCCTAACTGTGATTGATTTTTTTGGGGGGTGAAGGAGGGGGAGGCCGGCGTTGCGTCCGAGGTCCCGCGTATCGGTAACCATTGCGCGCGTTGCAGGGCACGGCACTACCTAGGTCTACACTTGTAGTTCCGTCCGACTGGTTCTGCGTTCATCTTTCTGATACTTTAGGTAAAATGATAGTTTGTAAGTTGTTATTATTTCTCTTGCTCGTATTAGTACATTTATATGTAACGATATTGCACTTTCTCACTTTGATGGGTGATATGTGGTGGTGGTTTTTTGACAAAGAACCCCTACTACACGCAATAAATTAAAATTTTCCCGTTTCTTTAACTAAATAAGACTATTGTGCTATGAAGTGCTGCAGTAAACTCTCGAGGGATAGTGACCGAGTGCCTGGTGAACTAGCAATCATCAAAGTAGATGAATGATTTAGTTGAATAATAGATGTCAATTTAAGGTAAATGTCGAAAATTTCCATTTTTCTCTCAAACGTCCGCCATTTTCTTGGTTGCAATGAGAATCGAAACGCCCTCGCCATCAACTGCGCAAGTCCGTCCCAGGAGTCTAGGCGTTTCTCGATGCAACGCGCATGCCCTAATTGTTATTGATTTTGTGAGGGTTAAAGAAGCGGGCGGTGGTGGTGGGGTGCGTTGCTAGTGGGCCATCTACTGCGCATATTGCAAGTCAACGCACCACCCAGTCTACTGTCGCAGTTCTTTTTGACTGGTTCCTCGTACGTTATTGTGTAATCTTATAAGTTAAAATGTGTGATTGGTTATTTTATCCCGTGTTATTACCGGCGTATCAACTTTTCGTGCTATCAAACATTCGCGGTTCTAATCCGGAATCCTTGAATAGAGCAGGACTGTTGTTGCGTGGTGGATATGGCGCAGGTTGTCTGAGATGGACTCTACAAGTTTCGAATGGAATTAATCCTTTGCCCTTACGATGTATGTCTTAATAAAATCGTGCTGACTTGCAGTGCTGCAGTGAACTCACGAAATATAGTTACCGAGAGCGTGGTGAATTAGTAAGCATTAAGGTAGGTGAACAACGTTGTTTACTGCCGTGTAGGATTTTTTGATAGATAAAAAAAATAGGTTCTGCACCGTGTATACATTAATTATTTAAAAGTGTAATCATATTAAAATGCCATTCATTAAGTATAGTATAATGACAGATACGTTCTTTTCGGAATCTTTATCTCGAATGTCCGCCATTTTGTTAGATGCAATAAGCGTCAGGGCGCGGTCGACTTGCGCAACTCCGTCCCAAAAGTCTAGGCGTTTTTGGATGCATCGCGCATGCACTAACTGCGATTGATTTTCGTGAGGCTGAAGGGCGGTCCCGCGTTCGTCATTCCGCCATCTTGGTTGAAGTGAACATGTGGGATTGTTTGGTTATATTGTCTCGTGTTCATATTATTGCTTTAAATTTTCCTGATATTGAACTTTCTCGTTTATAATCCGGGTTTTAAAGGCAGAGCACAATTGCTGATGCGTAATATGTGGTGTAGATTATTTAATAGGACCACGCAAACCGCGAAGTGAATTAACCTTTTGTCATTTCTATATCTCAAATAAGCATCTTTTTAATTTATTCAATGGCAAATTTGTAATATTATTCGTGATTTAATTATAAAATTTTACAATATTGCCCTTGAACGAACTAATTATTTTTTGGATGCTAGCAATGAGCACTGCGAGCTTATACTTATTTCTTGTATTAACAATATGTATCTCACCATTTTTTCTGTGTACAGTCATTATTTTAATTTCCTAGAATATTTATCTGTCATTGCTTTCCTGCTGAGTCATTTTATAGATAGCTTGAAAAGTTCTAAAAAAGCCACAGAACTTTGTCTACTTGAGAGATTTACTATATGAGGTCGACATTGCAGTTAATGGTCTAAAGTTATACCCACGAATATAATAGTTTTGACCAATATTATACATATTGCCTTTGTTTTATTTAAAATTGAAAATTGTTTACGTTAAACTATTTTACTGTATCTGAGAGAGCATTGTATAAATAGTCACATATTTCTCGGCGTCATAAATCATTTATGTTGACAAAGAACAGAAAAGGTTCCAGGACAGAGGCCCAATTGAAATCAGTGATCCTGACGATCAATTCCCGTTGATATCTGCACTCCATTTCGACAAAACGAATTAAGTCTGAAGTAGAACCTATAACCCTATAGTGGCTAGTTTCCCGACCAATATTTGACGGTGCACACAAACAAAAACTTTACATAAATCGCAATAAAACTGCTCGAACGTCATGTGATGCTTTCCAAGCAAGCAAAAAATTTTTATGGCTCGACTAGATGACTACTTAAGCTGGAAATTAGGTAGAAGGTTCGCATTCGCAGGCTGCGTTTTTCTTGCCATTAGACAGAAGAATTTCTTTCATCCTGAAAATCCTGATCAGGATAATGAAATAACCTCTTTGAAAAATTATATTAACACGGATTTATGGCATTAAATCTGTCCATCTAAAGTGGGTCAAAATTAACTTCGAATGAATCGGTTAAAAACATAGAAACATACATACAACTGAAGCTTATATGATGCGTGTAAATACTTGAAGAGTTTGTGTATCTAGGAAGTGTCATGTTAATGGCAGGCAATACGTTTTACGTAGGGCACGACTGGCTGTTCATAGAGGCGTGTTGGTCCCAACACTGACTTATGGAAGTGTATGATGGTATGGTAGAATATGCATACGAGTAATTTAAGTGCCGTCCAATTGAGAGCACTTTAAAGCATGTTTGGATATGTGGTTGAGAAAGAGATTAAAGAATAGTGTGGTCTAAAAGATGATGTGACAACTATGTTGACAGAAATGTTGAGATGGTTTGGAAATGTAGAAATGATAGATAAAAGCGGAATGCCTGAACAATTATATAGAGCGGAACTAAATGAAAGAGTTAAAATAACTCGTTCATTCACTTTCGGCCTAGGCGTAACCGACGACATACCGTAATCAGGTAGAAGAGGTGTTAAAGAAGGGACGGGCCAGAAGTACTAAGTACAAATGAACGTGTTCGAAAGATCTAATTCGAAAAAACGGTAGCGAGAGGGGCACGCCTTGTTCGTGGCAAGTGGAATTCTATAGTCTCTACCAACCCCGATGAGACCGGGCGTGATATATGTATGAGTTACATGTTCTTGACTTAGTGATTATTGCTGATATCCGTTTTTGAGAACTCAAATAAACCGTACTTACTTTGGCAGATAGCTATTGGGGGGCAACTTACAACTTTTTTTGTTTTTATTATATTCAGTATAATATTTTTGATTCCTCTGTTGGCTAATGACCGTAACACAATTGCTACCTAGCTAGCTACTAGCGGTTGATTTTTATAGGGCTGCAAGGCGATTCCTCGTTCGTTATTCCGCCATCTTGGTTAATGTGAATATGTGGGATTATTTATATTTTTTTAAAGTAAATAATTCTATATTGAGTAATAATAAAGTTTATGTAGATAATATGTTTTTATATAAATACATAAATTTATACAAAATTTAGTATTATAATAATCAAATAATAATTTTTTTTTGGTCACGGTCTGAAATTTATATGCTGGCTTAAGTCTGTTTCCAAATTACATAATATAATTTTGTAGAATGGGATAAGATTGGTAAATACATCATCAATACTGGTGGCATTAGTGGCTGTCACTCAAGTAGGCCCCATATATAAATAATTAAGATTAAACGACCTGAATAAATGTTTTAATCGGACAGTTGTAACACAATGTTCTTAAATATATTTTTTAAAATCTTCTCATTTATAGAGGCGTGTTGGATCCAATGCTGACATATTGTAGTGAACGTTTGATTTGGCGGAAGAGCACGCGAGCACAAGAAATGCTGTCGAAATAAGACTACATCGTAGCATGTATGATATGTGTTTGAGAGATAATTAAAGACAGGTGAATAAGAAGGCAGGTGATGTGGTGTAGAAGATAATGTTGTGGTAAGATGGCGAAAGGAATGTTAAGATGTTTTAGAAATGTAGAAAGAATAGAAGAAAACAGAATTACTGCATAAATATATAGGGCAGAAGTGAATGGAAGAGTTTGTATAAGACGACTTAGGCGTAAACAGGTAGAGGAGTTTTTAAAGAAGGGCTGGGTCAGAAGTACTTAGACGGTATGGGAATGTTTCATAGGACTAATGCGAGTAATGGTAGCGAGAGGGGTACGCCAAGTTCGTAGCAAGTGAAAATCCAGTCTCAACCTACCCTGATGGGGACCGAGCGTGATGTATGTATGTAGTGATTATTGCCGATATCCCATTCTGTGAATTCAAATAATTGTACTTTCGTTGGCAAATAGCTATATATGGGACATACATACTACCTATATTGTTTTTATTATTCTCAGTATTACATTGGTGATTCTTCGGTTGTCTCATGACCGTAATAAAAGTGCATTAAGCGACATACCACGGACTCAGGTCAATATACGAGATGTTGTGTAAATCTATATTGTTTTTATTTATTATATTGAGAATATTTACAACACAGACTTTAAGATGTACGGGATTTCGTTCCGATTATATATAATTATTGAAAACGCTAGGTGAGCGTTTTGTATATGCATTAGTCCTAAATATGCTCATTACTGGAATGTGTACTCTTACAATAAATATTAAATAAATTTTCTTCCAAATCATGTCCGTTATATTGTTGACTGCAATTAGCGTCAGAGCGCAGTTGTCGGAGACTGCGCAAGTAAGATAGGGAAATGTAGACGTTTCTACATGAACGCGATGCATCGCGCATACCCTGGCTGTGATTGATTTTCTTGGGGGGCAAAGGAGGGGGGCGGTGCGTCCAGGACATTCATTGTGCGCATTGCGGGTCACGGCACTACCCAGTCTACCGTCGCAGTTCCATCCGATAGGTTCTGAGTTCGTCTTTCTGCGACTCAAGTTGAAGTTAAAATGGCGTTTTGTGAATTGTTATTAATTATTTTTCTCGTGTTAGTGCATTTATATGTGCATATATATTGCACATTCTCGTTTTTCATCCGGAGGCAGAGCTAGTAGCGTTGCGACGTTGTGCTGCAGTGATCTCGCGAGGGATAGTTACTGAGTGTATAGTGAACTAGCAAGCAAGGTAGGTGAATGAAACTTTTTTTTCTGCCGTTTAGGATTTTTTATAGATATTAATTTAAGGTTCTGAACTGTCTATCTTATCAGTTCTCTTAGTTTAAAAATAACGACAAAATTGTTCTCTTCCGTATCAATTTCTCAAACGTCCGCCATTTTGTTAGCTGCAATAAGCGATAGGGCGCGGTCATCTTAAACTGCGCAACTCCGTCCCAAAAGTCTAGGCGTTTCTGGATGAATCGCGCATGCCCTAACTGCGATTGATTTTTGTGGCGCTGCTGGCCACGCTCGTTCTACATTCTGCCAACTTGGTTAAAAAGAATATTTGGGATTGGTTTTTGTGGTGTGGTGGTTTGATTGTGCAGATAGTGATCCTATCTTACACGCCAGGGGCCGTGGGTTGCATCCCCACCCAGGGATATTATGATATTTGCTTTTATCCTGTGTATGGGTGTTAAAAATATGTATTTAAGTATTATATTTCTAATATCTCGGTTGTCTGATGTTGGTAACACAAGTGCTTTAAGCGACTTCCAACGGAGACAGGTCAATATCTAAAATTTTGTGTGAATATTTATTTTTTATATTTGAGTACAATAAGTACGGAAGTATAGGATTTTTTATTGATCTAGTAATGTTGTTAATTTCTAGTAATGTATTTATTAATATGCTCATAACTGGAATATACCATCCCTATTAAGGACTCGTCTTACTATAGATATCAAAATATGTTTTCTTCTTAATCACGTCCGCCATATTGTTGTATGCAACTAGCGTCAGAGCGCGATTGTCGGGGACTGCGCAAGTCCGGCCCGGAGCTGTAGTAATGCGTTTCTGGATGCATCGCGCATGCCCTAGCTGTGATTGATTTTCGTGGGGTGTGAAGGAGGGGGGCGGTGCGCCTGGAGCATTCTTTGCGCGCGTTGCAAGTCACGGCTCTGCCTAGTCCACCGTTGCAGTTTCATCCGAATGTTTCTGCGACCGTTTTTCGGTGATCTTAGTTAAAATGTATAGCATATATTGGTATGTTGGTTTACTGTCCTTTGTGCTCATATTCGTGCATTTTTTTGTGGCGATAATGCACTGTTTTGTTTTTATGGGTGATTTATTATGGTAGTTTATTAACGAGGAACCCTCACTACACGCAGTATATAAAACTTATACCACTTCTGTAACTAAATGAGACTAATGTGCTATTATGAAGTGCGAGAGATAGTGATCGAGTGCGTGGTGAACTAGCAAGCATCAAGGTAGGTGCATAAATATTTGTTTTCTACCGTTAGGAATTTTTTGTTAATTAAAGGTTTTTTACATCGGTTATCTATTTTTTATTTTTAAAACAAATGATATTAAAATTTCGATTTTAAAGTTTAGTATAACGTCAAACATGCTCTCTTTAAAATCAAAATCTCAAACGTCCGCCATTTTGTTATTTGCAATGAGCGTCAGGACGCCGTTGCAATCAACCGCGCATGTCCGTTTCTGGATGCCCCGCGCATGCACTGTTATTGATTTTCGTAAGGGGTATACGATCGGGCGGGGTTAGCGGGGGAGCGTGGGGCGGTGCTTTCGGCGCATCTACTGCGCACGTTGCAAATCAATGCACCACCCAGTCTACCTTCGCAGTTCCTTGCGACTAGTTCCGCGTTCGCCGTTGCGTGATCTCATTATAAGTTAAAATGTGTGATTGGTTATTTTATCCCGTGTTATTACCGGCGTATCAACTTCTCGTGCTATCAGCCATTCGCGGTTCTAATCCGGAATCCTTGAATAGAGTAGGGTTGCTGTTGCGTGATATATGGCGCATACGGTGTCTGAGATGGACTTCACAAGTCTTGAACGGAATTAATTTGTGCTTATATGAACTCGCGAGGGATAGTTACGTGGAGCTAAGTGAATTAGCTAGCATCAAGGTAGGTGAACGACGACTTGTTTTCTGCCGTGTAGGATTTTTTGATTAATATTAATTATAGGTTCTGCACCGTGTCTGCATTTTTTATTTCAAAATGTAATCATATTAAAATTCTGATCATAAAGTACAGCATAATGTCAAATGGTTCTCTTCGAAATCAATAACACAAACGTCCGCCATTTTGTTTGCTGCAATGAGCGTCAGGGAGCGGGTGACTTAAACTGCGCAACTCAGTCCCAAAAGTCTGAGACGGAAGCGTTTCTGGATGAATCGCGCATGCCCTTCTTGCGATTGATTTTCGTAGGGTTGCAGGACTGTTCAGCGTTCGTCATTCCGCCATCTTGGGTAAAGTGAATTTGTGGGATTGGTTGGCTATATTATCTCGTGTTCATATAGTTGCATTTACTTTTAGTGTTATTAAACCTCTCGTTTATGATCTAGGTGTTATAGGCAGAGCGCAATTGCTGTTGCGTGATATGTGGTGTAGGATTTTTGACTAGGTGAACTAGGTGAACCGCGCAGTGAATGAAACGTTTACTATTTTTTATTATTAAATCTTACATTATTGCCCTTGAACGAACTACTTATTTTTCGGATGCTAGCAATGCACCAGCAAAGCACTGCGAGCTTATACATCTTTCTTGTAATAATATTATATATCTCGCCTTTTTACCATATTGACAGTGTACGAACGAACTAACGAACGAAGAACTTTTGTCTTTAAGATTCCTGTTGAGTCATTTAATAGATCGCTCAGATAGTCCTGGTAAAGCCGCAGAATTAACTCTACTCGAAAGATTCACCATGTGAGATATAGATACTCAGTTTTTTCATCATCATCATCATCATCACATCAGGCCTCATAGGCCTCTCCAAGAAAGATGGAAATTTGCCCAAAATTGCCGCGTTGGGCAAGCGTGTTGGCAATCGTAGATTGCAGCTTACGCGACGAGGATGCTGCTGCCCATCTCCACCCTGTGGACATGAGCTACACTGTATCGGATGAATATACCGCCATCTGTCGTTTCTGGTTCCTTAGTCGTCTTTTATGACACCCGACACAAGGGGAGGTTCTATTCTCTGCCGGTACCTCACGGCAAAGTCTCTTACATGAATTTGTTTTATAGTCTTTTTTTGTCTTAATAATAATACTATCACATGCAATATCTCCTTTATTTACCTGACTCCGTAATAAGTCGTGTAAAGCACTTTTGTTACGGACATCAGATAATAGAAGAATCAGTAATATAATACTTAAATACATATATTTTAACACCCAGATACAGTACAAACGCGAATATCATCATAAAAATGGTATTGCGATATTGGTAAAAAACATTATCAATTAGGTGGCATCAGTGGCTGTCTCTCAAGTAGGCTCCATAAAAAAATAGTTTATATTGAATGACCTGAATCAATTTACATTTTATGCACATATGACGCAATGCACTATAATATTTATACCTAAATCTCCACATTCCGGTCACATGACAAGTCCTTTACATTTATTCTATAATTTAAATAAAGTAAGTTTCAATTGTTTTTCAAACATCTTGAATGCGTTCAAAGGCATACACACACAACAATAAACTGCTCCACTGCAGATAATTCTATAATCCGTTTAACAGAGAGAATCACAGTATCTTTTCGCTCTTTAAATTTGATGTATATTGAATATTACTAGTAAGCCACCATGAATAGATATATCTCTATTAAATAATGATGTAAGATATGGAAAATAATTTCTGTAGACGAGGAACAGAAATGGTCCAAGGATAGAGCCCTGTGGTACACCCATTGCAACCAGTGATCTCGGTGATCGTTTCCCGTTCACATAAACTTTGCACTCTATTTTTTAAATTTGACATTCATTAAGAGTGATGCAGAACCTGTAACGCCAATAGTGGCGTAGTTTTCAACCAATGTTTCATAGTCTACACAATCAAAAGCGTTGGATAAATCGCAATAAACTACCAGAGCATCATGCGATTTTACCCAAGCGCAACAATAGCTCAACAACAGCATCGGGTTTTTGAGCGACCCCTTGTTAACCATATTGATTAGGTTATTCCTAACTATTTTTAAGTAGTTTTTATGGAAATAGACTATTTCATTTGGACTTACATCTATAAATAGAAATGGATTATATTATAATATAATAAATATGATATGTGTACAATCACTACTGAAAATCGATTGACAGTGTATTGTGGCCGCAATAAATTTAAATGTATATGATTCTCTATGAGACAATACATCAAACTGAAAGATTTTTTTATATTTTGTTGCAATATATTTTAAAAGCGGATAGTTGAGATTTTTTAAACTATATTTTACTTTCACCGTTTAGTTTAAAAATAAATCATAAATGTAGCTGAAAATTAAGTAGACGGTACGCATGCGCAGGCTGCTGTCTCACTTGCTCTTGCACAGAGGAAAATCTTTCATCCTGAGGATCCTGGTCAGGTTAATGAGACAATCTTATCGAAATTTTGTATTGGAACCAATTCTTGATATGCGTACAAAGTTTCTATGAAGTGAAGTCTATCAGTCTAAAGTGAGTCAAAAACTTCTTCGAAAGAGTCGATGACAAACATACACAGATACGTACATCCAACAGAAGCTAATATATTGCGTGTAAAAAGTTAAAGAGTTTCTGGTATCTGAGAAGGGTCATGTCAATGACAACAACAACGTTTCATTAAGGCACGACTGGCGGCTCATAGAGGCGTGTTGGTACATAAAGAATTGAATGTTGGATATGACAGAGGCGAGCGAGTTGAACAAATGCTGTTGAAATGAGCGCGCTTCGTAATATGTATTATGAAAGATAGATTAAGAAACAGTGTGATAAGAGAGTGAGGTGATGTAAAATATGATGATGTCACAACAAAAGAGAAAGAAGTATTGTAATGGTTTTAACATGTAGAAAGGTAAGACGAAAGTAGCATGAATGCATGATTATATAAAACAGAAGTGAATGGGAGAGAATATAGAGATAGGACTACCTTGGCGAACATACCGTACCCAGGTAGAAGAGGTGTTAAAGGGCCAGGTCAGCAGTAATAAGAGCATGTATAAAAAGACTAATGAGAGTTATGATAGCGAGATAGGTATGGGACCGTTTGTGATGTATGTATGAGCTAAAAGTCACTAAAGTAGTGATTATTGCCGTTATCCTTTTTTTGTGAATTAGGCAACTTACTACCTATATTGTTTTTAATATTCTCAAAATTATATTTTTGATTCCTCTGTTGTCCGAAGACCGTAATACAGGTGCTTTAAGCGATTTACCACGGAGTCAGGTCAATGACAAAATTATAAGTATATTCAATATGTTTTCTTTCAAATCACGTTCGCCATATTGCCTGTTGCAATTGCGTCAGGGCGCGGTTGTCGTAGACTGCGCAAGTCGGACCCGGAAATGTAGGCGTTTCTGGATGCATCGCGCATGCCCTAGCTGCGATTGATTTTCGTGAGGGGTGAAGGAGGGGGGCGGTGCGTCCCGGGCATCCATTGCGCGCATTGCAGGTCACGGCACTGCGTAGTCTACCGTCGCGAGTTCCATCCGACTGGTTCCGAGCACGTCCTTGCGTGATCTTAATAAAAGTCAAAATGTGTGATTGGTTATTTTATCTCGTGTTAATCATAGCGTATCAGCTTCTCGTGCTATCGAACTTTAACGTTAACAATTCAGATTCCATAAGCAGAGCACGATTGTTGGTGCGTGATATTTGGCGCAGGGTTTTCTACATGGACTCGGCCAATCTCGAACTAAATTAATCCTTTTCCTGAATGATGTATAGTTCAATAAAACAATTCGTGCTTATATGAAGTGCTGCCGTGAATTCGCGAGGAATAGTTACTGAGAGCGTGGAGAATTAGCAAGTATCGAGGTAGGTGAATGATGACTGCTTTTCTACCGTCTAGGAATTTTGATAGATGTGGTGGTTGTTGTACGCTTAATTTGTTCCGGGCTTTGTCGATGATCGAATTTCCGTACATAATTGACCATACGCTAGTGTGACTATCTGTGGGGAATAACCTCTGTACAATAAAGCCTATAAGATGTACGAGATTGTTTTCCGATCTAGTAATATTTTTAAACGTCCTTAATTCGCCTAAAACTAGAAAATGCGATGCATATTATGAAACTAGAAAATGCGATGCATATTATGGGACCCCTCTTACTTTAAATATATCACATAAGTTTTCTTCTTTATCACGTCCGCCATTTTATTCTATGCATTTAGCGTCAGGGCGCGGTTGTCGGGAACTGCGCAAGTCGGACCCGGAAATGTAGGCGTTTCTGGATGCATCGCGCATGCCCTAGCTGCGATTGATTTTCGTGAGGGGTGAAGGAGGGGGGCGGTGCGTCCGGGGCATCCGTTGCGCGTATTGCGGGCCAGGGCGCTACCCAGTCTACCGTCGCAGTTCCATCTGACTGGACCTGCGTTCGTCTTTTCGCGAATTTAGTTAAAATGGTTGTTTGTGAATTATTATTATTTCTCTTGCTCGTATTAGTGCATTTATATGTGACGATATTGCACTTTCTCGTATTTCATCCGGAGTTAGCAAGCACAGCGAGATTGTGGATGGGTGATTTGTGGTGGTGGTTTTTTAACGAGGAACCCCCACTGCACGCTGTCAATTATACTTTTGCCATAGCTGGATAAGACTGTCGTGCTGCAAATAAGTGCTGCAGTAAACTCGCGAGGGATATATCGTGGTAAACTAGCAGGTATCAAGGTAGGTGAATGACGACATGTTTTCTGGCATCTACAATCTTGATGATAGAATTCTTATTTGAAAATATAATCATATTATAATATCGTTGGTAGAGTATAGTATGAAGTCGACTATGTTTTCTCCGGGATCAGTATCTGAAACGTCCGCCATTTTGTTAGCTGCAATGGGCGTCAGGGCGCGGTCGACTTGCGCATATCCGTCCCAAAACTCTAGGCTGCATTGCGCATGCCCTAATTGCGATTGATTTCCGTGAGGATGCAGCGCGAATTGACGTTCGTCATTCCGCCATCTTGGTTAAAATGAATATGTGGGATTGGTTGGTTATACTAACTCGTGTTCATATCATTACGTTTACTTTTAGTTTTATTGATCATTCTTGTTTCACGTTTTTTCTAAATATGACTTAAATAAATCTGAAGCACAACATTAACCCTATAATGGTGAAGTTTCCTAACCAATGCCATACAGTCACAAGTTTTGGATAAATTGCAATAAACTCATCAGCTCAGAAGCATCTTGCCATTAATCCCAAGAATTAAAAATTGTTTTTAAGAGCACAACACCAGCATTGGTTGTTGAGCGACCCCTTGTTAACCAAACTGATTAGTGTGCATGAGATTATTATTATAAAAATGGTTGAACAATTGCAATTTTTTTTTATTGTACTAAAAGGAGTAATTCTGATATCGGTCTGAAATTAGATAGTTCAGTGGAAATCCCCCATAAATCACCAGCCTTTTCACATTAATTAATTTTAAAGTCTTTATTTATTATTGGGATACTAACATGTCTAAATTTGAAGTCACTTCTACTTATAGGCACATTACTCTGAACCAAGGTCAAAGCTGACATGAGTGAGGTGCTTAAAGAACTAGTTCTGGATACTGGTATGTTAGTTAAAAAAAGTATCAAATTTAGCAGCAAATTTCGCGTCAGTATCAACAATTTTATCGCCAATTTTATGTCATAATATTTGTTTTTGTCCTGTGTTTGGGTGTTCAAAATGCGTATTTAATTTAAATATGATATTTGTGATATCTCCGTTGCTTGTTGTTGGTGACAAAAGTGCTTTAAGCATCTTACCACGGAGTCAGGTCAATATTTGAAATGTGTAAAAATTTATTCTTAATATTTTTTAATATATAGAGAATATTTGTAATAAAGCTTACAAGATATTCGGGATTGTTTTCCGATCTCCTAATGTTTCTAAACGCTAGGTAGGCATATTGTATTTATGTAAATCCTTAATATGCCATCCCTATTCAGATATATATTAAAATGTAAATATAATTCACAATATATATTAAAATATGTCTTCTTGTTAATCACGTCCGTCATATTGTTGTGTGCAATTAGCGTCAGGGCGCGGTTGTCGTAGACTGCGCAAGTCGGACCCGGAAATGTAGGCGTTTCTGGATGCATCGCGCATGCCCTAGCTGTGATTGATTTTCGTGAGGGGTGAAGGAGGGGGGCGGTGCGCCTGGAGCATCCTTTGCGCGCGTTGCAAGTCACGGCTCTTCCTAGTTCACCGTCGCAGTTTCATCCGGATGGTTCTGCGTACGTCATTCTGCGACCTTAGTTAAAATGTATAGCATATATTGGTATGTTGGTTTACTGTCCTTTGTGCTCATATTCGTGCATTTCTTTGTGGCGATAATGCACTGTTTTGTGTTTATGGGTGATTTATTATGGTAATTTTTAACGAGAAAGCCTCACTATCCGCAGTATATTAAACTTATGCCACTTCTGTAACTAAATGAGACTAATGTGCTATTATGAAGTGCGAGAGATAGTGAACGAGTGCGTGGTGAACTAGCAAGCATCAAGGTAGGTGCATAAATATTTGTTTTCTACCGTTAGGAAATTTTTGTTAATTAAAGGTTTTTACATCGGTTATCTATTTTTTATTTTTAAATCAAATGATATTAAAATTTCGATCATAAAGTTTAGTATAATGTCAAACATGCTCTCTTTAAAATCAAAATCTCAAACGTCCGCCATTTTGTTATTTGCAATGAGCGTCAGGACGCCGTCGCAATCAACCGCGCATGTCCGTTTCTGGATGCCCCGCGCATGCCCTATTATTGATTTTAGTGGGAGCTATAGAATCGGGCAGGGCTGGCGGGGGAGCGGTGGGGGCGGTGCTTACGGCGCATCTACTGCGCACGTTGCAAATCAATGCACCACCCAGTCCACCGTCGCAGTTCCTTGCGACTGGTTCCGCGTTCACCGTTGCGTGATCTCATTATAAGTTAAAATGTGTGATTGGTTATTTTATCCCGTGTTATTACTGGCGTATCAACTTTTCGTGCTATCAACCATTCGCGGTTCTAATCCGGAATCCTTGAACAGAGTAGGGTTGCTGTTGCGTGATATATGGCGCAGGGTGTCTGAGATGGACTTCACAAGTCTTGAACGGAATTAATCTTTTGCCCCTTATGTATTTCTTAATGAAACATTTTGTGCTAATATGAAATGCTGCAGTGAACTCGCGAGGAATAGTTACCGAGTGCGTGATGAATTAGCAATAATCAAGGTAGGTGAACGACAACTTGTTTTTCTGCCGTCTAGGAAATTTTACAATATTTGTGTAATGTTAGACTACCTCTTCGGAATTAATATCACAAATGTCCGCCATTTTGTTAGGAGCAATGGGCGTCAGGGCGCGGTCGTTTGCGCAATTCCGTCCCAAATATCTAGGCGTTTCTGGATGCATCGCGCATGCTCTAACTGCGATTGATTTTCGCGGGGCTGCAGGACGGTTCCGCGTTCGTCATTCCGCCATCTTGGCTAAAGTGAATATGTGGGATATTATCTCGTGTTCATATCATACATTATCATTTACTTTTGGTGTTATTGAACATTGACGTTTATAATTCGTTTCGTTTTCGTTTTATAGGCAGAGCGCAATTGCTGTTGCGTGATATGTGGTGTAGGACTTTTGACTAGGACCCCGCAAACCGCGAAGTGAATGAAACGTTTACCATTTTTTATTATTAAATCTTACATATTGCCCTTGAACGAACTACTTATTTCTCGGATGCTAGCAGTGCACCAGCAAGGCACTGCGAGCTTATACTTCTTTCTTGTAAAAATAATATATTTCGCCATTTATACCATATTGACTATGTACTGTCATTATTTTAATTTTTTAGAACATTTGCTTAAAAGATTCTCGTTGAGTCATTTTATAGATCTCTCGAATAGTCCTGAAAAAGCCGCAAATCCAAGTCTTCTCTAGAGACACTACATGGGGAATAATTCCTCAGTTTTTTAATAATAAGAATTTTTGTATCACTTGCAATATCTCAAACATTTCTTCGAACTCTCCGAAGACTCCGTGAAAAGTCGCTAAAGGGATATCAGATAATAGAAGAATAACAAATATCATACCTAAATACATATATTCAACACCCAGATACTAAACATACACATTTATCTTAGTCATAATTGTCCTGGGCGGGGAACGAACCTTAAGCGTTGTAGATAGAATTACTACCATCTGAGCGAACGGGTCCATCATCTTGGGAGGTAACCTTATCAAATTTGAAGCCACTTCTACTTTTAGACATATAATATTTAGCAAGTTTATATGCTGCCAAGGGTGAGACGTTTGAAGATGCGATAGTGGATACTGGTATATTTGTAAAAAAAAAGTTTAAAATTTAGCAGCAAATTCCGAATCAGTATCACAACTTTTTAGATTACTATCTAGTTTCATGTACGAAGCAGTTTTTATTTGGATCATTTGAACAATATTTAATTTATGAATCAAATAGTTACGTTTTGTTTTTGGAATATTCCTCCTAGTCGACATACAGTTAAAACTCTCGCTTAATGGTCGTTCCTCATCCTCAATTCGAATACAATAGTTATCTCTAAGAGCTGGAGCATTTGCAATCACAATCAATTTTGCGCTGGGAATTGACTTATGATGCTCGATAAAGGGTTGATAATAATGAGTTGTACCTATAATTTAGACTTACATGTTCGGATTGAAATAGTGTCTAGTATACTAACCTATTTCTCATTCTTTCTCATCGATTTGAAGTTGCAGGTACAAAAAATAATTTCTTTTCAGAATTATATTTAGGAACCGTCTGAAATCTGATATAGGCCTATATGTTCGAATTCCAAATATTTATTTTTAAGTACATTATTTGTGTTGCCTGTATCGTCTACAAGGGACTCCAACATGTTAAATATCCAACTATTTACTACAATAAACAGAAATATAATAGGCCAGAACACGCTATTAAGACAAACCGAAAAATTACTGAGAGAAATCTAGCAGAAAACCGTGATGCAGCAGCTGTGAGAAGCGATCCAAACCAAGACTCTAACAACAACCCCTGCAACTCAACAAGTACTGAATACCTGGCATATATTCTCCAGACTTTTAATACCTCAATACACGATCTCATGAATCAAATGATAAAACTGACCCAGCCCATATATTATTATAATGCCCAACATACATTCTAGGGCTCCAGGCTAACGCTAACAAGAGTTCGTGAACTTCTCAAAAGTACACGAACAGAGTCTATGAACATAATCTCACCTGGGAAACTCAGTTATTGGCCCACTGAAAAAGGAAAAATACTTGACATCGTAGACATCTTTATCACCAAAGGCATAGCAAAACACAATATTACCTGTTGTTGGGACTTATCTTCGTAGATCTTCTATACTGGTTGAAATTGGTGCAGAACATAAGAAATCACCCAAAATATACTTCGCACTATAAAAAGACCCAACTGGCCTTTATTTCGGGTTCTCCTTGAAGAAGCATTTGAGCACATATTGCATTTCGAACAAAAAATTACATCATAAATGCTGTAGAATATTTTACCACCAGTTTACAAAGTGCGGCAGTGGAACTCGACCCCGCTCATCCAACATAAATGTATTTACCATTATATACCCGCAAATATTCTGGAATAGGAATTATAGCTACAAATAGATGCCCAGGTGCAAAAAGACAGATAAACCACAAAATGAGAGAACTAGAATATATTCTTGATCAAGATCACAATGCGGGACTGCAAGCATACCTTGAGAGTCTCGCCTATTGTAGCCTCCGACATATACTCTCTCTGGAAAATAACAAGAAAAATTAGACGACCCACAGTATCGTCTGCACGACCAAGAAAAAAAGATAAGTTGGGCACACAGATACCTGAAAAAGGCCAACGTATTGGATGAATGCCTAGCGAATGTTTTTCTATGAAAGCCCACCAGACTGCAGAATATAGTGTTTAAACTCCTGAATACGGCAGAAGCAGATGAAGCTATATCTTAGAAATTTACAGAGAAAGAGGTCGGGAGGATAACCTTAAAAGATAAAGCAAAGAATACACCAGGATATGACCTCATCACAAATATTTTTTTAAAGAATTACCTAAACCTGGCAAAATTCTGATCACAGCTATTTACATAGTGCAAAACTGCACAGATAATCATGCTATTGAAACCAGATAAACTAGACGACTCCAAGTCATACCTGAGTCATTACTTTTGCAGCCTATAGTGGAACATAAAGACTTGTTCCCAACACCAGTTTAGCTTTCGTCGTAAGCACGCTAACATTGACCAAATACACAGGATCAATCCAGAAATAGATGAGACATTCCAGAAAACGCTGGTATTCCGCAGGGCAGCGTCTTAGGACATCTGCTCTACCTGATTTATACTTCTATATATAGCTTTATAGTACACCTTTGCTGACGATACTCTGATAATTGCTTCATGTCCTAATAGAAGCAGCAAAACTCCACCTAAATGGGCTGGTTGCAATTTTGAACTGGCTAAAGAAGTGGTGAATTTTGCAAACAAAATAATTGCGTTAATATCACTTTTACTTAAAAAAAGGCATTTACCCAACAGAGAAGCTCAAAGATTTCGACATCCCTAAAAAAAACAATGTTAGATACTTGGGTGTGCACCTGGAGAAGCGACTTACACGGCAAAAAAGTATCTTTACCAAACGCAAACAAATGGGATTGTAAATGCGCAAGCTCTACTGGTTATTGGGTCGCCAGTCGCAGTTGTCATTAAGCAGCAAACTTTTTGTCTTCATGGCCGTACTCAATATATAGCATTATACTTTCGCTCCAACATAAAAACATACAAAGATTTCAGGACAACAATGTTAAGGATATCATCCTTACAGGCAACACACCTCGGTACGTCGCAAATGATCAGCTGCACCATGATCTTAAAGTTGACCCAGTAAAACAGGAAGTCTTGAAGCAATACCAAGGCTTACATTTATAGCACTGACATGTTGGATAATGCATACTCGCGTAAAATATATTCTGTCGAAATTAGAGCACTTCGTGTGTATGATATGTTTTTGAGGGATAGATTGAGAATACTTTGATAAAGTAGCGATGTGGTGTAAAAGACGATGTTGTGACAACAATAGACAAAAAAATGTTGAGATGGTTTAGACATGCAACGAAAGTGAATGGAAGAGTTAGTACAGGACGACCTTCACAAGTATACCTTAATAAGATGGGCCAGATAAATAGTAATAAGAAGAAATGAGCATGTCTGAAAGGTAGCGAGCGATGAATGCCTAGATCGCAGCAACTTAAAATTGGGTGGGACACAAGCGTGATGTACCTATGTATGAGGTTACAAGTACCTAATGTAATGATTATTGCTGATATCCCTTTATGTGAATTCGAATGATCGTGCTTTCATTGGCAGATAGCTACAGTGGGCAAACTTACTACCTTTATTGTTTTCTATTATTCTCACTAGAACTGGAACTACGCAGGTGAAACCGGTGGTGCTGGTGGTGTGACATAAATATTGAAATAGTATGAAGAATCTGAGTTTTAAGAGTTACACGAGTTACGAAACTTACTAGATAAACATTGAGAATATTTGTAATAAAGCCTATAAGATGTACGAGTTTGTTTCCCGATCTAGTTAAACGCAAGATGGGCATTTTGTATTAAAATAAGTCCTTAATATGCTCATAACTGGAATATGCCGTCCTTATTTAGGACACCTCTTACAATAAATATCAATTATGTTTTCTTCTTAATCACATCCGCCATATTGTTGTTTGCAATTAGCGTGAGGGCGCTGTTGTCGTGAACTGCGCAAGTCGGACCCGGAAATGTAGGCGTTTCTGGATGCATCGCGCATGCCCTAGCTGTGATTGATTTTCGTGGGGGGTGAAAGAGGGGGGTGGTGCGTCCGAAGCATCCATTGCGCGCGTTGCAGGTCACCCAGTCTACCGTCGCAGCTTCTTCTGGCTGGATCTGCGTTCGTCTTTCCGCGACCTTAGTTATAATGAATATTTATGAATTGATATTATTTCTGTTCCTCGTTTCAGTGCATATATATGTGACGATATTAAATTTTCTCGTGTATCACCCGGAGTTAGCAGGTAGAACGAGATTGTTAGTGGATGATATATGGTGGCGGTTTTTTGACTTAGAACCCTTATTTCTGGATGTGATTTGAACTTTTGGCACTTCTATAACCATATGAGACTATTTCAATGCAGTGAATTCGTGACGCATAGTGACCGAGTGCGTGGTGAACTAGCGAGCACCAAGGTAGGTGCATATAGATTGGTTTTCTACCGTCTAGGTTTTGTTTTGGTAATTTAAGGTTCTACATCGTGTATCTATTTTTTATTTGAATTACTTTTTATTTTTATACTAAATGAAATAATATTGAAATTTCGATTATAAAGTTTTTTATAATGTCGAAAATGCCCTCTTTAAATCTCAAACATCCGCCATTTTGTTATTTGCAATGAGTGTTAGAGCGCCGTCGCACTCAACTGCGCAAGTCCCTCCCAAAAGTCTAGGCGTTTCTGGATGCCCCGCGCATGCCCTATTATTGATTTTCGTAGGAGCTATAGAATCGGGCAGGGCTGGCGGGGGAGCGGTGGGGGCGGTGCTTTCGGCGCATCTACTGCGCACGTTGCAAATCAATGCACCACCCAGTCCACCGTCGCAGTTCCTTGCGACTGGTTCCGCGTTCGCCGTTGCGTGATCTCATTATAAGTTAAAATGTGTGATTGGTTATTTTATCCCGTGTTATTACCGGCGTATCAACTTCTCGTGCTATCAACCATTCGCGGTTCTAATCCGAAACCCTTAAAACTTCCCAAGTCTTGAACGGAATTAATCCTTTGCCCATACGATGAATAATATCTTAATGAAATCGTGCTAATTTGAAGTGATGCAGTGAACTCGCGAAATATAGTTACCGAGTGAATTAGCTAGCATCAAGGTAGGTGAACGACGACTTGTTTTCTGTCGTGTAGGATTTTTGATAGATATAAATTCTAGGTTCTGCACCATGTATACATATCTTATTTTAGTGTTTGTATTAAATTGAAATGCCGTTCATATTGTATAATATTATATTAGATACGTTCACTTCGGTATCTATACCTCGAAAGTCCGCCATTTTGTTTGGTGCAATGAACGTCAGGGCGCGGTCGACTTGCGCAACTCCGTCCCAAAAGTTTAGGCGTTTCTAGATGCATCGCGCATGCCCTAACTGCGATTGATTTTCGCGGGTCTGCAGGACGGTTCCGCGTTCGTCATTCCGCCATCTTGGTTATAATGAATATGTGGGATTGGTTGGTTATAATATTATCTCGATTTCATGTTATTGCGCTTAGTTTTCGTGTTATTGAACTTTCTCGTTTATAATCCATCATAAATCAATTGCTGTTGCACGATATTTTGTGTAGGATTCTTGACTAGGACACCTAAACCGTTAAGTGAATCAAACTTTTGCCACTTCTATAACTGAATTAGACTGTTTTGCTACAAATAAGTGGTGTAGTGAACTCGCGAGGGACAATTACCGAGTGCGTGTTGAATTAGCAAACATCAAGGTAGGTGAAAAGCAAACAAAATGAAGCATAGGCTAATAAATACTCTTGTGCCTTTTAGTAATCAACATCCCCATTTATTGTTTTAACCCTTTTTTGATATGGTAAATATTAAACAGTAATTTTAACAACGTATAGTAAATTGCTGTAAACAATCTGATTATGGGCAAGTAAATCATGACAAACATGGAGATTTGTAGCTGTGGTGAACAAATCCTTAGTAATGCCTGGAAATACAGATATATATGTATATAATAACGTTTTATTTAATTTTCACCTTCTTGAGTGGTGTAGCTCGTTTCTCAAAAATATTTTCATAAACTTATTAGAATCGCATAGAATGGAGTGGTACCTATACCTTATATTCTTAAATTAGATGATTCTAACAGTATATGCAAATTGTTTATATAAAAAAAATCGATCGATATGCCCCGCATATTACGGACTTACACAAAGTTATTATCGATATGGAGGACAATTAGGACTACTCCGGTACATAAGGGTTGCTCAAAAGAAGATGTAGCTAAACATCAACTAATATTAATCTTGCCTACGTCAGGAGTCGGACTAGAAAGACTCACATCAATTAGGGCTCCCTGACGAGTGTAAGAATATCCTTCCATAAAAACATGCAATTGTCTCAAAGCGATCTACTGTTACTAACCTCTTGGTATGTGCATCTGCACTTTAAGACGTCATAGGTTCGGTGCATACAGACTTTAAGAAAGCTTTTGACCGGTTAATTTTAAAATCTTGTTATGACAAATATCCTTTTATAGGATTCTCGTTATTCGGATTCAAATCATATATCCAATAGATTAAAAAACTTGTAACCAATGCACATAATAGATATCATCATGGTAACGCAGGGCTTAATTATTTAGCAGTTTCTGTTTGTCATATATATATATATAAATGATGTAAGCAAATGTTTTTAAGACTGCAATTCCCTTCTTCTTTATTATTTTCGACCTTTAAATATAGCGAACTATTGAAAGTAATGACGACCATCTAAACTTTCAAGTTCTTAATCGACTAATAGCCTATTGTGGCCGTGATAAATTGGAACTTAACATAAATAAACTTTAATGTTTCTTAACATTTGTGACAAAAATCTCGATAGAGTTTTAGTGCAAACTTTAGAGTTACAAAACTTACACCAGATAAACACTGAGAGTATTTGTAATAAAGCCTATAAGATGTACGGGATTGCTTTCCGGATCTTGTACGGACGCTAACGCTTGTTGGGCCTTTTGTATTTATAAAACTCTTTCATATGTCATCTCAATTTAGTCCCCTCTACAATAAATATTAAATATGTTTTCTTCTTAATCACGTCCGCTATATTGTTGATTGCAATTAGCGTCAGGGCGCGGTTGTCGGGGACTGCGCAAGTCCGACCCGGAGCTGTAGTAATGCGTTTCTGGATGCATCGCGCATGCCCTAGCTGTGATTGATTTTAGAGTAGGTGAGGGAGAGGGGTGGGGAGGCGATGCGTCCCGGGCATCCATTGCGCGCGTTGCAGATCACGGCACCATCTAGTATATCGTAGCATTTCTGACTGGATCGGCATTGGTCTTCCTGTGATCTTAGTAAAAATGAATGTTTGTGATTTTTTAATATATGTCATGATCTTATTATTGCATTTATTATTGGTGATATTGAACTTTCTACTTTATATTCCGTATTTCGTAGGCAGAGTTATGTTATTGTTGCGTGATATGCGGTGTTTTCTTTCAAAAAAGAGCTTCGCAAATCGCGATAAGAATTAAACTTTTGCCACTTCTGT
This sequence comes from Heortia vitessoides, assembly GCA_020976665.1. Lineage (NCBI taxonomy): Eukaryota > Metazoa > Arthropoda > Insecta > Lepidoptera > Crambidae > Heortia > Heortia vitessoides. The sequence continues at coordinate 23,318,475 of JACJUM010003259.1, read as the reverse complement.
GCAAGAGTGAGACTATCTTACTGAAATGAAATAAAATGAAAAAAAAAAAGAAATGCTGCAGTGAAGTTGCGCGGGATAGTGACCTAGTGCGTGATGAATTAGCATGAATCAGGGTTGGTAAATGACGATTTGTTATCTGCCGTCTAGACATTTCTTTAAAAGACGTTAATTTAAAGTTTTGCGCCATGTGCGCCATGAATTTTCGATCATAATGTTTAGAATAATGTAAACATGCCCTCTTTAAAATCAGAATCTCAAACGTCCGCCATTTTGTTAGCTGCAATAAGCGTCAGGGCGCTGTCGCTATCAACTGCGCAAGTCTGTCCCAATGGTCTTGGCATTTCTGGACACATCGCGCATATCCTAGATGTGATTGATTTTCGTGGGGCTGCAAGATAGAGCGCAGGGATGGCAAATGGCGGAGGGTGGGGAAGGTGGGGGGCGGGCGGTGCGTTCAGGCTATTACACCGCGTGATGCAAGTCACGGCGTTACTTAGTTAACCGTCGCAGTTATTTCTGACGGTATTCGCAATCTTTGTCAAATATAATATGTGATTGGTTATAAATTCCATAAATACCGGGTTTCATATGCAGAGCGCAAATATTGACATGGACTCCTTGAACCGCGAAGTGAATAAAATTATTGCCGCTCTTAGATTTGAATGAAAGTATCGTGCTGCAATGAAGTGCTGCAGAGAACTACCGAGAGTGTGGTGATTTAGCTAGCATCGAGGAAGGTGAATGGGTTTTGTTTTCTGACGTCTCCAAGACCTTTGATAAATATGGTGGCTGTTTTTCGTTCGATTTCTTCCGTGCATTGCTCGATTCCCCCGCACAAACCAAATAGGAAGTTCACGGGAGGAAAATTGGACTAATATTAAAAATCGGTGTGTATACCACAATGTCTATTAATGTAAAATTAAATGACTGAGGCCCACAATCACTACGATATACGCAACTTATTTAAAAATACAATTGGTGTTCCTCGTATATGACGAACTCACACTGAATTAGTGACTTGGAAAAAATCGAAACAGATTTTGTTATAACTGCTATTAAAAATTCAAATCACTTGATGTTGCAAAAAGAGCATGAAGAGATGATCCACCACTGATTTACATCTATAAAAAGAACCACTAAAACTAAAAATTTAAAAAGAGGTCTCTAAAGGGTTTGTTCAAGGATATAGAAGACAACTAAAATTACTCTGCGACATAGGGATGACTCAAAAAAAGATGTAGCTAAATATCGGCCAATCTTAATCTCGCCTACGTCAGAAAACGGACTATAAAATCTTGTTTATAGCAATCAGTGCTCCTTTATTCATAAAAACATCCGTCCACAAAAACACGACATTGTGTCAAAGGGCACCAGCCCTCCTGTATATGCACTTGCACGTTACAGATTGTCATTTGTATAAATTATATCAGCAATTGCTTTAAAAACTCCAATTTCCTTCTTTATGCCGATGACCTATTAAAATAATGGTAACCATCTAAGCCTTTAGGAGGATCTTAATCGATTGATAGCGTTTCGTGACCACAATAAATTAGAACTAAGCCTGGATAATTTGTTTGTTTTTTAACTTTTCTCAATGTCACATAAATCTCAATAGAGTGCAAAATATTTGAGTAGTTACATGAGTTAAAAAACTAACACTAGATGAACATTGAGAATATTTGTAATAAAATCTATAAGATATACGGGATTGTTTTCCGATCTAGTAAAATTATTAAAAAGTTGGGCTTTTTGTGTTCATATAAGTCCTTAATGAGACCAAAACTGAAAAATGCCATTCCTATTCATCTCCGCCATGTTGTCTGTTGCAATTGCGTCAGGGCGCGGTTGTCGTAGACTGCGCAAGTCGATCCCGGAAATGTAGGCGTTTCTGAATGCATCGCGCATGCCCTAGATGTGATTGATTTTCGTGAGGGGTGCAGGAGGGGGGCGGTGCGTCCCGGGCATCCATTGCGCGCATTGCAGGTCACGGCACTGCGTAGTCTACCGTCGCGAGTTCCATCCGACTGGTTCCGAGCACGTCCTTGCGTGATCTTAGTAAAAGTCAAAATGTGTGATTGGTTATTTTATCTCGTGTTAATAATAGCGTATCAGCTTCTCGTGCTATCGAACTTTAACGTTAACAATTCAGATTCCATAAGCAGAGCACGATTGTTGGTGCGTGATATTTGGCGCAGGGTTTTCTACATGGACTCGGCCAATCTCGAACTAAATTAATTCTTCTCCTGAATGATTTATAATGTCAATGAAACAATTTCGTGCTTTTATGAAGTGCTGCCGTGAATTAGAAATCATCAAGGTAGGTGAACGATGATTTGTTTTCTACCGTCTAGGCAAATTGATAGATATTTGGAGCTCGAATTGTTCCGCGCTTTACTCGATGATGGAACTCTCGTACATAATTGACCATACGGTAGTGTGACTATCTGTGGGAGATAAGCACTAAACAATAAAACCAATAAGATGTAAGGGTTTGTTATGCGATCTAGTAAAATTATTAAACATCTGGGCTTTTTTATTATATATAATTCTTTAATTGGCCCCTATCTTTAATTGGAAAGGGGACAATCCTCTCTTACAATAAATAATAAATATGTTTTCTATCTAATTACTTCCGCCATATTGTTGACTGCATTTAGCGTCAGGGCGCGGTTGTCGGGGACTGCGCAAGTAGGACCCGGAAATGTAGGCGTTTCTGGATGCATCGCGCATGCCCTAGCAATGATTGATTTTTGTGGGGGGTGTAGAAGGGGGGCGGTGCGTCCGGGGCATCCATTGCGCGTATTGCGGGCCAGGTCCCGTCTACCCAGTCTACCGTCGCAGTTCCATCTGAATGGACCTGCGTTCGTCTTTTCGCGAATTTAGTTAAAATGGTTGTTTGTGAATTATTATTATTTCTCTTGCTCGTATTAGTACATTTATATGTAACGATATTGCACTTTCTCGTTTTTCATCCGGAGTTAGCAGGCACCGCGAGATTGTTGATGGGTGATATGTGGTGGTGGTTTTTTGACAAGGAACCCCTACTACACGCAATAAATTAAAATTATGCCACTTCTGTAACTAAATAAGACTATTGTGCTATTATGAAGTAGTGCCGTCAACTCGCAAGGGACAGTTAAAGAGTGCGTGGTGAACCAGCAAGCATCGAGGTAGGTGAACGAAGATTCGTTTCCTGGCGTCTAGGATTTTTTGATAGATATAAATTCTTAGTTCTGGCTTGTTTATACATTTCGTATTTGAAAATATAATCATATCAAAATTCCGATCGTAAAGTTTAGTATAATATTAGATCCGTTCTCTTCTTAATCATTATGTCAAACGTCCGCCATTTTGTTAGGTGCTATGAGCGTCAGGGCGCGGTCGACTAGCGCAAGTCCGTCCCAAAAGTCTAGGCGTTTCTGGTTTCGCCGCGCATGCCCTTACTGTTATCGATTTTCATGAGGGGTATAGAAGCGGGTGGGGTGAAGCGGGATGGGATGAAGCGGGATGGGGGTGGGGTAGTGCGGTGTTGCTTTCAGAGCATCCGCTGCTTATTTTGCGAGTTAATGCACCATCTAGTATACCGTCGCAGTTCCTTTCGACTAGTTCCGAGCACGTATTTGCGTGATCTTTTCTGTTGTTAAATTTTATGATTGATTATTTTATCTCGTGTTAATAATAGCGTATCAACTTCTTGTGCTATCAAACTTTAACGTTTTGAATTCGGATTCCATAAGCAGAGTACGATTTTTGACGCAGAGATTATGACCTTAGCTGATGTATGGTTTAAAGAAACAATTCGTGCTATTATAAGTGTTGCGGTGAACTCGTGAGGGATAATTGCCGATCGCTTGGTGGGTTAGCAAACATCAAGGAAGGTGAATAATGATTGGTTTTCTGTCGTCTAGGAAACTTTATAGATATGGTGGCTGCGTTGCACTCGATTTTTTCCTCGCTTTGCTTGATGCTCCCGCACAAATCTCTCTTAAACTCTTGTACTTAACTGACTATAGACTAGTGCGACTTAGTGTGGGAAGTAAGCGTTAAACAATAAAACCTTTAAGATATACGAGATTGTTTTTCGATCTAGTAATGTTTTTATATGCTAGTTGGGCGTTTTGTATTTGTTAAAGTCCTTAATATGCTCATAACTGAAATATGCCGTCCCTCTTTAGGACACCTCTTACAATAAATATCAAATATGTTTTTTTTCTAATTACGTCGGCCATATTGTTGACTGCAATTAGCGTCAGGGCGCGGTTGTCGGGGACTGCGCAAGTCGGATCCGAAAATGTAGGCGTTTCTCGATGCATTGCGCATGCCTCAACTGTAATTGATTTTGTAAGAGACAAATGAGGGGGGCGGTCCGTCCGGGGCATCCATTGCGCGCATCGCGGGCCATGGCATTACTCAGTCTACCGTCGCAGTTCCATCCGACCGGACCTGCGTTCGTCTTTTCGCGACTTTAGTTAAAATGATTGTTTGTGTATTGTTGTTGTTATTGTTATTGTTTCTCTTACTCGTATTAGTATATATATATGTGACATTGCAATTTCATGTTCTTGATCCGATGTTTTCAAGCGGAATGAGATTGTGGATGGGTGATTCGTATTGGTGGTTCTTTTACAAGTAACCCCCTCTGCACGCAGTGAATCATACTTTTGCCATAGCTGGATAAGACTGTAGTGCTGCAAATAAGTGGTGCAGTGACCTCGCAAGGGACAGTGAACTAACATGCATCAAGGTGAATGACGACTTCTTTTCTGTCGTCTAGAAATTTTTACAGACCTCATTTGCATCGTGTAGGCATTTTTAAGTTTTTAAATCATATTGAAATATCGATCATAAAGTTTAGTATAATGTTGAACAAGTTCCTCCTCCTCAAAGTCAGTTTCTCAAACGTCGCAAAAGTCTTGGCGTTTTTGATGCACTGCGCATGTCTTAACTGTTATTGATTTCCGTGAGGGGTAAAGAACCGGGCAGGGTTGGCGGGGGAGCGGTGGGGGCGGTGCTCTCAGCCGATCTACTGCGCACGTTGCAAATCAATGCACCACCCAGTCTACCGTCGCAGTTCCTTGCGACTGGTTCCGCGTTCGCCGTTGCGTGATGTCTTTATAAGTTAAAATGTGTGATTGGTTATTTTATCCCGTGTTATTACTGGCGTATCAACCATTCGCGGTTTTAATCCGGAATCCTTAAATAAAGCAGGGTCTCTGAGATGGACTTCACAAGTTTTGAACGGAATTAATCCTTTGCCCATACGATATATATCTTAGTGAAATCGTGCTAATATGAAGTGCTGCAGTGAATTCGCGTAGGATGGTTATCGAGAGCGTGGTGAATTAGTAAGTAAGCATCAAGGTAGGTGAATGACGACTTGTTTTATGCCGTGTAGGAATTGATTGATATGAAATCTGGACTGATTTCTTATTTTTAAATATAATCATCTTAAAATTCCGATCATAAAGTATAATGTCAAATACATTATCTTCGAAATTAATATAATAAACGTCCGCCATTTTGCTTAGTACAATGAGCGTCAGGGCGCGGTCGACATGCGCAACTCTGTCCCAAAAGTTAGGCGTTTCTGGTGGCATCGCGCCTGCCCTAACTGGGGGTAACCGATTTTAGTGGGGGTGTAGGAGGGGCAGCGGGGATGCGCCCCGGGCGCACGCTCTTTTAACTGAAAATGATTGATCGGTTCTATTGTTTCTAAAATGTTCTTGTTTTACAATTGGTCCGGTTGCTTAACCGTGATGTCTTCTGTGAATAAAATATTATTATATGACTGAATCAGACGAACCGACGACCATTCTTAGAGGCAATTTTAAATTATTTTAAAATGTTGTCCTGGCCAGACTTAACGACCGGAAAGCATAGATACAATCCATCAAATGCGGACGTTATTTTCAAGACTGAGTGCTCTTAATTTATCTCAGTTTCTCGGTCAGCCAGCTCAGCTCCAGCTCAGCTATGCAGCACAGTTCATGTTATGTAACAGTCAACATTCAGAAGATAATCTTATAGATTGAATGCAGCATTTAGCCCTATCCATTCCGTATGCACTATAGATTCGTATTATCGAGGGCTCTAGACACATTTAAAATGTCATCTTGAACAGTTTTCAACGAAATCGATAGCTAGACAGACTCACTGATCGTCACGCATATGGACCAAACTGAAAGGCTGACAATCAGATAGCCATGATATGATTTTTTTACATGTCTCAAAACGTTGTATTCGATGCACGGCATAATAATCTGCATAATCCTTGCTTTCATATTCCAAAAACTTGTGCTTGGACTGTATTTTTTTCCCTTTAATTGTTTTTTATTCTATCGGGCATGGGTGCAAATGGTAAAGGCTTGTTTAGAATCTAGGTTTTAAATCGTGCATATATTAAATGTCTTACAGCTAGTACATGCACGTGTACATTTTTAATGTGTCGAGATAATGATTCTAACATTCTAGAAAATAAGACTTGATAAACGCTACTACTATTCGCAAACGATCGACTTCTGCTTTATTCAAAGACTGACGCTTAGATGCGCTCTAGTTTTCTACCTCTGTGCAGTCAAGAGGACAAGGAAATCGAAAGGACATCGAAATTCACAAGTGTCTGTGTATTAAATATGTATGCTGCTACGTACACTGAGACACGGATTTAAATGTCATAGAATACCAAGTCATCTACTGAGGCAGGATGTCGAGAGAAGACGTCACATACGCCTTTTTTGTTTTTTAATTTTGATCGTTAATGTACCTGTTATGTTTAAGTGTAATATTATTTTAAATAACAATTAAGGCACACCGAATGATGGGTTTATTTGCAAACTTAGTTGCAGTTGCAAATGAGTTTCCACCCATATTTATGTGATTTTCTTTTATTTTACGTGACTATCCTTTGTAATGAAATTGCTGTTTTCAATTTAGTGTTAAATATCAATAAGTTACCGAGCCCATTAGATCAGTTGAAACGCAATTGTTTTGTCAGATTTCAATTGTAAGTTGTAATGTTTATTAAGGCCGGTGTGTCTCTTCCAGCTAAAATTTGTTCGTATTGGTCTTTGTTTCCTTATCGATCGGCGTGGGTTTGACGTGCAGACACGGAGGGGGTAGCGCGGGGTTAGCGCAAGGGTAGCGCGGGGGTGCGGGGTTGTACGCGGCACCTAGTGCGCAACTGCAAACCTAGGGAGGTCTAGATTTGTCTGGTCTTGTGCACATTTCCGTTTTAGTATCCGCTGAGGGCAGACGTGCCTTAATTATAGCGTGTGCTTAAATGTTAATAGTGCTATTGATTAAGTGAAAGAAGTATGTTGTCTACTGTTGACTAGTTAAGTCTTTGCATCTCATCGATTAGGATACCGGCTACAAGGCGGAGGTGCTCAAACAAGAAAGGATGCTGGGAAGATGTCGTATTATGCATGCTCGAGTTTGCGGAAGTCCAAAAGTAGATGGTTCCCAGGCTCCGCGCATGCTCTAGAAACCGATCGATAACATGGAGCCTGCGGCGGCAGAACGCCATTGTCGACCAGTTAAGCCAATTCATTTTCTTTCTCGAGCCTAGGTGGTGGTTTAAATCTCAGTTCGGAATATTGAAGTTATTTTGTTACATAAAAATGACTGTAGTTGACTGTGGAACGAGCAGTAGCGGTGGAGGGCGTCATATAAAGGTATTCATTAATCAGATTTTGCAATATCCACTTTCGTGACGATTCTGTGTTGACTTGTGCGATTGCTTCATTATTTATTTTTATATTAGGTGATGTTCCAAAGGCGATTTTCTTCTGGGATATTATTACTATGCCTCTCGGTACACTAATGCATATGCGATTGTTTGCTGTGTCGTGTCCTATAACTTATGTGCATCGACTGTAGTCTGCGAATTTTAAATTGTTGTGTCGCCAATTTGTTTGTCACTTAAACCTTCTTAATGTGATTGTTGTGTAAATGCAAACAGCTCACAAATGAGAAATATGCACTTGGTTATCACCTCTCCGCATCTTTTTTTATTATTATATTTTCACCTATATTTCACTTATTTTTTCACCTATTATTGCACCTTTCCGCTCATAATTCGAAATTTTTTAAAAAACCTGCATACCTGATAATTCATTCATCATCGTCATATCAGTTGTAATATTAAAGACTACATCTAGAGATTTCCTTGTTGGACGCAGTCTCCATCCAGCGGATTTCTAGTCTGATCGTTAATTAACTTCTTTTTCTAACTAGTCTGCCGGCACCATATGGATAAATATTTTTATAAAACTTAGTTTCTATAACCGGGTGGGAATTGGTTGTGTAATGGAAACCAATCATACGCGTACTTGATAGCTTTTATGGTAAGGTATTTTTGCTAGAATAACCTTGACTTTAACAAAATACCCAGATTTGATCATGTCTAATTTTTCATGCGGTTACAATTATTAAAGTCCTATATATACTACTTGTTCGCAATTCGTAGTATCGCAGATCACTTGACATTTCATACTTTATTCCTTTGCCACTCCACTTTTGAATCTCTACCACCATCTGATATCACCCCATCATTGATGTATCATTCGAGTGACGTATCCATCAAGTATTGCTATTTAAAATTGCATTAAGGGGGTTTCTTCAAGATAAAATGACAATGGTCCATATTATAATTATTCACTATAGTTTGATTTCTCTTTGTCCTACAGAAGGCGATACAGTTATGCACTTAAAAGTCCTGGAGGTGCGCAAAGACCCGGCTCTAGTTCAAGATCATGACGTCCCGGTTTTGGTGGCGTCCGTCGGCTTGCCGTCTCCAGGCAGGCCTCCACGGAGCGCACCGCCCGAAGGCGTCGACGAACAGAAGGATCAAGAACACCTCGATGTCGAAGATGAAGAACCCTTTGAAGTTGATGTAAATGCCGATTGGGATCTCACTACCAGACAGGTGCGTCTCGTTACATATATAAAATCACGCTAAAATAGACAGGCATGTTGGCGCAGATGGTAGTGATCCTGTCTTATGCGCTCAAGGTCGTGGGTTTGATTCTCACTCTTAGTTGTATTAATGTATTTAAGCATCATATGTGACATGAGCGACTCATCACGGAATCAGGCCAATGTATAATATTTTGTAGGAATTTATTTGTGTATTTTTAATAGGTTCCAAATGGATGTCATATTAAATTAATATGTAATTTGCAGCTTTTACCCTACATTAACGGCTACAACCACGTGTCCAAGATAGCTGCAGACACTAATGTTGAGAAGACACTGGTGAAGTCGTGCATCCAGAATTTGGTTTACTACGGGGTGGTAAGTTTCTGAATATGTTTCATGTATGCACTATATTTCTCATTGCCAATATACAATTCTCTCGGATGACATGATCTTCGAAGGAAACTTGAAACAATTTCAAACAAGAATCATTCTAATTATTGTAATCTTAAATGACTTGAGACTTGACAAATCGTTTCTTAAAAGAACATAAAAATTTGGCTAACTTAATAATAAGCATGCTGTTTGTTGGTGCCAGGTGACGTTGATCCCCGTGCTGAAGTTCAGCAATATGTACCGCGCCACCCCGAACCTCAGCCGCCTCTTCAGCGATCACGACCTGCAGAAAGCCTGCCTCCACTTCATCACCAAGGGATTTGACTCAAAGGACAAGGTAATCAATCAATTTAGAAATCCTTAATATTGACCTAGTTCATAAGTTTTGCCAGCCAAGCGAACATGGCTCTGTGAATTATGCAAGCTGTTTCTGCCTCTCGATTTCGTTTAAAATTACACGTGATATTTATGATTACAATTGCTTGAGGAGTTCGAAATGTTATGTTGTAATGAGCATTGCTTGTGTAAAAAATGAGTTCGAAATGTTATGTTGTAATAAGCATTGCTTGTGTAAAAAATGCTTTCGCTTTCACCATTGATTGTTTTGTATGTATTCTTCAATCGGCTTTGTTTTTGTTACAGCCGGCACTTTCGGATGTGTTGGAGATTCTATGTTCGCTGCAGCAAGGCACCACTCTGAAGGCGGTCTGTGAGAGGTACTCCGCGGTGGGCCCCGCCTTCGACATCCGCCGGTTGGTGGTGTTCGCTCAGCTGCATGGGCTCATCAAGCGTCTCCAACGGTGTGTACCAGCTTCAAAACAGTCTGCTATTTACGATGACGATCTCGTCTTTTTATTCACTAGCTCACGCTAATTTATTGCTTATCATATTTTTTACTAATAAAGGGTTTAAATTTCTTCACAAATCTATACTAATATTGTAAAACTAAAGAGGTTGTTTGTTTAAACGCGTTAATCTCAGGGACTGCTAGGCTGATTAAAAAACATCTTTTAGTGGTGGAAGGTCCAATTATTGAGAAAGGCTGTAGGCTGTATAACATCACGCTAAGACCAATAACAGCGTAGCATAAATGACGCGACGATTATTCAGCAACTTAATACAAACCGTGCGCGCGTCGCTAGTCTCTAATAATACCTATATAATGAGGTAGCGAGCTGTTTGTATGTGTAGTTAATGAGTGTTTTCCTTGTGATCCCCAACAGATTTCCCGTCTACATTAAAAACCCTTCAAGGCCGAATGGGTTTAGCAACAGGCTGGACTCGTCGCACGGCATCCGAAGGCTGTTTACCGGGAGGCACTGCACCGACGAGATATGCTGCATTGCGCGCATCGACCTGCCGACGCTCGACCAGATCATCGAGGATGATCCCAACATCGCCGTCATCTGGCGATAGGCTGCAACGCCCCCTCGCGGGACGCGGAAGCCCGCGGTCCTGCAACATCGCAAGTAGTATTAAGTAATTTTTATATCCCTGTGGAAGTATTTATTCTAGGATAAGTACGGCGTTTCGCTGCTATCCGCCGTTTTGTGGCATATATACATTTTTCAATCCCTCGCAATATCCGGCACTGAATCGACAATGTGTATTGTCAATGTAGTTGTTGCTGGAGTTGTGTATCATAAGTATTATAGGAGCGGAACGTCTCTAGGTTTTCTATCTTCGACGGGGCTCTCGCGACGGCCGCGTGTCGCATGTCGCGACAGATGCCCACTAGGTAAGTTTTATATTAGGAATGCGTCTAACCCTTTAAAAAACAGCATTATTTGTAATACAAGTCCAAGGCCGCGCGCATCGTTCGTCGCGGTCAGTCGACTTTAGTACTATCTTATATTCGTATGTAGCCAATTAGTTTCGACCCGATTATGAATAATTTAAACAAAGTTCGCCCGTCCCAATTCTGTGAAAAGACTGTCTATTTAATCAACTATATAATCTTGAGTGTTAGATAATCGGTGTTAGTCATTAACCTGTGTCTATCAAACACGCGTACTTGATGTCCAACTGAGTAGATTTGATGTGCCAATAGTCCGTTAAGACACACGCCGGGCCCCGGTCCATAACAAAATGCATATCAATAATATTCGTACAAGACACCCGCAGTTCAGAGACTTCGAAAATGCGAGTGATTTGTAATCTGTTCAGTACGTGTTACCTACTGCATATCATTACCAAAGAAAACACTTGCAGTTGGGAAGTGTCTCAGGTGCGGGTGTTGGTTGTCATCGGCCGGGCTATCAGGGTCACGAGGGACGAATGGGGGTGGTGGATTGTCTGTGGTGGTCGTTACACCACCTCTGTGGGTTCCCTGTTGATCCTGTCTGAGCTATGTCCGGTTTCGGTGACTGGACGGTTATTATTCGTGTATGTTTTGTTATGGGGCGGGGCCCAGGGTCCCGCCCGGCACGGCTACAAATAGGTTTCAAAGCGAGCCGGTAACACCGAACATTGTTGGACTTTCGAGGCTCGATGATGGCAGTGCTTGAGCAGGCTCGCTTTTGAAACAGATTTGTAGCCGTGCGGGGTGGTTTCACCTCTCCCCACCAAACTCACCGGTGCACGAATTAGTTGACACAAACAGCCGCTGGATTGTTATCATTTGTATTCGTGTTTTGATTAGTTTTCTGGTTTGTTTCGTCAATCACGCGGCTGCGAGGTGGACACTATAGTGCGGCAGTTTCGTAGGGATCGAGGGTAAATATGGCACGATTGGATCCCATGGATTCGATGAGCCCCGACGGCTATAACACCAAGTATCGGGAGAGCGCGCTGGCACTAATTTCTTTGTCTCATGAAATTTTGACTGGCGATCGGTGTCCAAGGAATGCAATCGTGAAGTATTTTAGGGTAAGCGTTACGTCAAACCGACAGCTTTGTAGTGAAGTGCAGCCTCCGTAGAGGTGTAAGACACTGTTTTGGTTAGTTATTTGCGTTGTTGTTTGCTTGTGCACTACATCGACGCCCTATAGCGGGGGCATCCTCTCGCAACTGATACGTGTACATCGTACCGTGCTAGCGTATACCTTCTTTTCTTATTCGACAACAATGAAATCAAAGGCTTCCCCCGATCGAGTCGGCTGTAAATAGCTTTATAATTTAGTCGGTAACATTGGGCTGGTTATGTTAGGTTCGCGCCGGAGTCGTTCGATGTTTGTACACATCCAGCTGAGCCGACGCCTCTGGCGCCATTAATTTCTGTTTTCTTTTCCCAAATATCATTGTGTTCGTTCAATTTATAACCCCCCAGCCCAGATAGTTTCTATTAAATTACGTTAGGATCTGATGAATAAGTTAAAGGGTAAATGTTAGGTTAGCACCGGCGTCTCAGTAGATGGCCCGGCGCCGGTTCATTCGTGTTGTTCCGTTTCCTTGAAACTTTAATTTACCTTATATTACTACATCAATATACGTGCGCCAACCCGATCATTTTGGATTTCGGAATAATTTTCAACTAGGTGACTAGTTCTGTTTTTGTGTTTAACAAAACTCGAATCTAATAATTAATTTCAGAATGTTTCAAATTTTAATTATTTCGCATACGGGTAAGTGTTGTGGTGGGTGGGATGGTAACTCTTGCCCGTTTCTTTTCTGTTGCTTCTCTGATTTAATGTACAGCGGTTGTCATAAGTATTGTGTTAAAGGACATGTAGTTACTAAAAATACAAATTACATTTTCATTTGGAACCGGCCTTATCGATAAAAAATTATATTCGATTTCACTGAGAGTGTTTTACCATCACAGCGTGTTAATCGATCGATTTAGATTGAAAGCATTACGTGCGAGGTCCCTTTAGAGTTGTCGTTGATAAAGTTTAGCTTGCGAAAGAAATCATTCCGGAAAGTGCAGAAAGAAAGTGCTCCCTTTTGCACTTTCCGGAATGTTTCTGTGATTCTTTTGATTAATTTAATTTCATATTCGACGACCACTCGAGGGCGGGCAGCGTACTCGGCCCCTTGATCTTCCACCGAGTTTCATCTATTCACGGATCAGATGCAATTCTTTAGAGAGTCTTGTGCGTCTCAGGATAATGTTATCAATCTACGTTCACCGCCTTGCACGTCGCACTGCATTTTTTATCGGCAAGGCAATTGAATAGTAAAAATAATTTCTGGCATTCAAGTGCTTTCTAGAACATATAACTGCGAATACTGTCACATGCACATACTAATTAACTGTACATACTGAAAACATTAGCGTACACTGCCATTAGGCATTTACTATAAATATACTCAATACATACAACTGAATATACCTCGGTTTGAGAACGTTCCTAGTGAGCTGTTCCTTGATTTCCAATAGATCAGGTCGTCCCTACAATAGAGGCTCGGTGTCTTTTCAATATATTCCGTGAATCGTATCGTTTACTTTTCAATTAGTTTTTTACATGTTATTCTAAATTTGATTTGTTCAAAATCATGTATGTTGTCGATTATGATTTTTTTTTGTTGTTGTCTATTGATTGCCGTTTTGTTAACTAGGATTAAAACTTTAGATTATTAATTAATGTTAGTGGATAAATTTATAAGGATAAGTACTAGCGATTGAATTTAAGACTTGTATCTTTTAAAATGAAATTACAACACAAAAATATTAAATCTTAATATTTTCGTTGTAATTAATATCTTTCGAGGGAAATGAACGATATAATCTGAATCAACTTATACTATATAAAAAATGTGTTTTTCCCTAATCTCCTGATTGGGGAACCTCACATGTTCCTCAAGCTCTCAGTCTTCAATTTTATTATCGAGTTCATGTTTTTGGTGGTAGCATTACCACATATACACTTATCAACTGTAATTGTTGATATTGATGCGTAAATTACAAACAAATTGGTTTGTTTGTTTAGGAGTTTATATGAATGATAAAGTTGGCCATATCAATGGAGAGTACAATTGTGTACCTAACTGCAAAAAAAACGTGACAAATAGTGCTTTAATTAAAAAAAAGTACATTACAATTGTCACAAAGAGTTGCGTCAAAATAATTACAAAATACACTTCAAATAACGCATGGATTTCTTTTGGCTGAGGGATTCCTATGGGCAGAAATCTGTCCTTTCGTCTGTCCATTTAATACATATAAAAATTGCCTATCATTTGAAAATAGGTCAATATACTAAATTAAAAAAGAAAGAAAAGAAAATGTAATATCCTAGTTAATGAACGACATAAATAGACGATCTTGGAAAGTTGAATCGAAAATGAGCGGATGGCATTACATCGGATAGGTCGCGGACAAAATAAATCATTGTGTTCATCATCATCATGAATATAAACATAAAATTAATCGCATAAATATTCGTAATATCTTAATGTCCAATTTAATCGTAATCTTAATATGCTACTTAAACTAATTAATATTTAGATTAAAACGTAAATAATATACATAATCTATAAATCTACTTTGAACAATTCGTGTATTAATCGTAATTCTCATCTGATTGATAAATATTAATAATTCATTGATCGTATATTCATTCCTTAATGAACCTGTGGCAATGTTAAATGATGTATTCGTATGATATTAAAACACTAGTATTAGTTGGTGTCTATCGTATATACATCTCGGCAATTCGAATTTTGGTGTGATAATCTAGGTGTTAGATAGGGTAGTTGTATTCAAAAGACTGTGTTATTACTTAACGATATTTCGAATCCGGGCGGACTATGTAGTATTTGCCCTTCGATGTATTGAAAAAAAAAAAAAAGTAGAATTGTGTGTTTCATACTTGCTCATTTATACTACGATATAATGAATGTTGTGGTGTAGTGTTAGTACATTTTTAATCAATTCAACTGCCCAGAACAGTGATTACTCAGTAGATAACGGAAAGAGCAGCTTTCCTGTTTCGATATATTGATACACTTTGATGTTTTTAATTAGATTTTTCTAATACACATAGTAAAGCCAAATAATCCATTGATATAAGCGTGTTAGTGCTAATTAACTCATTTGATTGTATGTTGAAAATGTTATCAACACTCCGTAACATTCAAAAGGAATGGAGAACAAATGGTTAGTGTATACGAGAAAACAGGTTCTGGCAGATTTGGTAACATACTGGCGTCTGATGTTTAAATGTAGGCAACGGATACATTAAGTCCATTCAATAACTCCTCAGACATCGATTGCTTAGGTTTTTTCGCATCCGTGGGTCAACATTGTTATGTCACCCAGGCGTGCTCCAAGTACTTAATAAATTCTGGATATTCCGATGGTTCAGTATTAACACCAACATATCTTGAATATGTATCGGGCGAAGGTTTATTTATTCTCATACGAAATTAATAGGTACTATTTACTTAATATTATTACTCATATATTACATAAGTTAAGAGGTAAAGTCGAGTTCATAAACGTAAGACTTGCCAGCCGGTGACATAGCGCCCGGTTTGAGTTCCAAATTCAAAACATAAAAAGAATCGCAATACTTAATATGATGATATACTTATCTGAATGAAGGTGTTTTAAATTTTCCCGGGTCGTCACAGAAAAGGTAAATTATGGTATAGTATCCATCAGGAGTGACAAGTATGCAATTCAAAATTCTATACCACGCCGATTCATCAAAAAGCTGGCAATCTTTGTTCCTTAAAATTGGTTAAATCAAGAATGAGGTCTTCATTTTGTATTACATTAAAAAAAACAGTTTTTATAGTTAGGTATGTACATTTAGGTCATTACATTAATTTATTACAATAAATTTACAATTTTGTAAAAAATAGTTAGGCTACAAAATTTTGATACGAATTAAGAATTACGAAAACTAGCAGCGCGTGGCGCTCTCTTGAAATTAATGTTTTGATCATTTCTGCACGAAATCTTTAACTTATGTTACGTTAGAATTATTTTTCATAACGACGTTATATTATTTAATTAATTTAAAGACGAGTGTATTTCATAGAGTCGTTCTCTGCGCCCTTTAGTAAATGACAATGATGAAGGTGTCGATTGTCGAAGTTAAGGTGGTTTTACAAAACTTAAACTACACGTGGTGGAATATAATTAAACAATATCATTGGTCAATAAAAAAAAAACAATTTACGGATTCCGTGTGGTGCCGGCCCAAGAATAGCACTTCTCCATTTCCTCCCGCGGATGTCGTAAGAGGCGACTAAGGGACAACAGAAAGGATGTGGACCGATAAGACCTGTAAGCACCACCCAGGAACCGTAGAACCGCACGGTGCCGGGCTAGAATAGCACCGTTCGATCTGTTCCCGCGGACGTCGCGAGACCGAGGGACTATCCAGGAGGCGGGCAGCAGCGTCTACCTGAGCACTCAAGGGCTACTGCGGTCGTTACGTGAATGGGCGCGTAATGACTACACGGAGAAGTCGACATCTACGAAGCCGTAACAACTCGTAATGAGTACACACGCGGGTCGGCTGTGTCTAATATTTTATTTAAATTTTCTATAATTCTTTATTTTTATAACTTATTATATTTCTTTATCCATTATTATATTTATTTATATTATTACATTCCTTATCCATAGCTATATTTAAAAAGGGGTTAAAATTAACCTTCTTCCTCTCGTACTACTAATTAACAGCTGATTGATGTATAAGTTTTCTCCATCTCACCTTGCGATGGTATTACCTTTTACCTTTGTGTTTTGTATTCATCTATGTGTGTGTGGTCTCGCGTTTTGTTCTAATTGATTTGGAAGCATGTAGGCCTAACCCAGACCACCGGTGCAGTACAGTGCATTCATCTTGTAAGAATAAGTTCCCCACAATTTTTCTCGCGGAATTCCTAAACCCCAACTATTAACCATAAAACACCTTTCAGATATAATTCTACTTCTTGATCTTTTTTCTATTTTCGAGTAAATTTCCTGAAGTTAAGCCGTTGTTCCCACTTTACTCTCTTTCAGATAGTGTTTAATTATTCTCTTCCTTATCCATGATTATATTTATTTGTCCATTATTATATTCATTTATATACAATTATATTGGTTTATCCACATTTATATTTAATTATTCATAATTATATTTATTACATCTTTTTTATATTAATTTACCATCATTTATTTATTTATCCGCAAATATATTTAATTACTCATCATTAAATAACTTTATCTGTTAGATATTTCCTTTTTTTATCAATTGTGTATTTCTTTACCCCTTATTATATTTATTTATATTATTACATTCCTTATCCATTGCTATATTTAAAAAGGGGTTAAAATTACACGTACACTTGTCTTGTCACGAAAACTTCTTCTCGTACTACGCGATTGATGTAAAAGTTTACTACATCTCACCCAGCGATGATATAACCTCTAACCTTCTAACCATTGTGTTTTTTTAATATTCATCTATCTCTCTCCGTTTGGTCTCGCGTTTTGTTCTTATTGATTTGGAAGCATGCAGGCCTAACCCAGACCACCGGTGCAGTACAGTTTGACATTTTTTATGAATGAGTTTCCACTATTTTCTCTTCCAGATATCGTAATTCTCAACTATGTAACAAAAACAACTTTCGGACTCAATCTAATTCTTGATCTTTATTCTATTTTCGAGTGAAATTCCTAAAGTTAATCCACCACGGATTACTACTTTACTCTCTTTCAGATGTTGTTTAATTATTCTCTTCCTTATCCATTATTATATTTATTTGTCCACATTTATATTTAATTACTTATCATTATTTAACCCATCATTTGTTTAACCATTATTATATTTTTGTTTATATTACTAAATGTCTTATCCATTACTAGGTTTTAAAAAGGGGGTTAAAAATAAAGTATTTGAAATTAACCTTCTCACGAAACCTTTCCTCTATTTCTACATATTAACAGCTGATTGATGTATAAGTTTACTCCATCTTACCCTGCGTATATCACCCCAGGAAGAAAATTCTTCAAGTTAAGCCGTTGTCCTCACTATGCTCTCCCTCTTTTAAATGTTGTTCCATAATTTTGTGATTTACCAGAGTTTGTTTTGAAAACTTGTTATATTTAGTTTTTGTGTCTTCGCTTGGGCATTGTTTGGGAATTTATGACATGTGTGACTCATTGTGAATCCTCATACATCCAACGGTAAACTATAACTCTTCCATCACTTCAGAGAGAAGCCAAGAGTAAGCCTTAATAATTGCTATAGAATTATTCCTCTTTCCCCCCACTCAAGTACTATACTACCACTATCTTCAGAACAGGTCACAAATGCATATCAGACACACTCGTATATCGGCCGTGAGGTGCCGGCCCAAGAATAGCACTTCTCCATTTCCTCCCGCGGATGTCGTAAGAGGCGACTAAGGGACAACAGAAAGGATGTGGACCGATAAGACCTGTAAGCACCACCCAGGAACCGTAGAACCGCACGGTGCCGGGCTAGAATAGCACCGTTCGATCTGTTCCCGCGGACGTCGAGAGACCGAGGGACTATCCAGGAGGCGGGCAGCAGCGTCTACCTGAACATTCAAGGGCTACTGCGGTCGGTACGCGAATGGGCGCGTAGTGACTAAACGGAGAAGTCGACATCTGCGGAGCCGTAACAACTCGTAATGAGAGTACTCGTACACGCGGGTCGGCTGTGTCTAACATTTTATTAAAAAAAACTTTTTTCAGTTATCCATAATTCTATAATTTATTACCTATTATATTCCATTACCCACTTAATTAATTATCAACTTTATATTTCTAAAAATATAATAATGGAGACCGGCACTAGCAGGAATGTAATAATTGATGAATAAATATTGTAATGGGTAAATATTTTTTTAACTTTTATTACTTTCCTTGTCCATTATTGTAGTTGTAGTAAATAAAAGGGGGTAAAAATAATGTTATAGTAGATAAATAGAATAAAGGGTTAATATTTATTTATCTATTATAACATTCCTTATCTGTTACAATTTAAAAGAGGGTAAGATTCTGAAATGAACCTTTTTCACGAAAACTTCCTATCGTGCTACTCATTAACAGTTTGATGTAAACGTTTACTCCATCTCACTCTGTGATGATATATATAACCACTAACCTTAGTGTTTTATATTTATCGATCACTCTCCGTTGGTCTCGCGTTTTGTTCGTTCGTTTCGGACAAAATTCTAATTCTTGATCTATTCTCTATTTTCGAGTAAAATTCCTGAATTTAAGCCGTTGTCCCCTCTTTATTCTCTCTCCACTGTGGTTCCATTATTCTTGTTGTTTTTTTGTCTTCGCTTGGGAATTGTTTGGGGATTTATATTGAAAGGCGTGACTAGTTGTGAATCCTAATACATCCAACTGTAAACTGTAACACTTTCAACACTTCAGAAAAATTCAAAGAGTAAGCCTTCCGGTTGATGTTTTGACATGAGGTAGACCTCATACAAAGGTCGCATGCATTGGTACCTCACTCTCACCTATTTCTACCGCCAAACAGTGGTGTTCACATTGCTGTGTTCCGGTTTGAAGGGTCAGAGAGGCAGTGAATTTACTGGGTAATGTGACATAATATCTTCAAGTCACAAGGTTGGCAACGCGCTAGTAATACTCTTGTGGTATTACGAGCGTATATAGGCTGCGGTGACGCTTTCGCGGGCTGTATGCTTGTTAGTTGACTTGACCTAATAAAAATAATAAAAAAATACATAAAAATATAAAAAATTATATTAAAAGATAAAAAAAACAATTAATGGGTTTCGTTAATTGCTACAACACAGGCCGTGAGGTGCCGGCCCAAGAATAGCACTTCTCCATTTCCTCCCGCGGATGTCGTAAGAGGCGACTAAGGGACAACAGAAAGGATGTGGACCGATAAGACCTGTAAGCACCACCCAGGAACCGTAGAACCGCACGGTGCCGGGCTAAAATAGCACCGTTCGA
Source organism: Heortia vitessoides (assembly GCA_020976665.1). NCBI lineage: Eukaryota > Metazoa > Arthropoda > Insecta > Lepidoptera > Crambidae > Heortia > Heortia vitessoides. Next base: position 23,298,317 of record JACJUM010003259.1, on the reverse strand, counting down.
TCTGTTCCCGCGGACGTCGCGAGACCGAGGGACTATCCAGGAGGCGGGCAGCAGCGTCTACCTGAGCACTCAAGGGCTACTGCGGTCGGTACGCGAATGGGCGCGTAATGACTACACGGAGAGGTTGACATCTACGGAGCCGTAACAACTCGTTACGAGTACACACGCGGGTCGGAATTATATTTAATTTCAGTTATATTTCTGGCTTTCTCTAAACTAAAATTTTCGTTCATGTACTATTTGCGTGGGCTCCAAAAGGTCAATCGAAATTTTGGGGGCTGATACACCGGAGTGCGGTATTTGTAACACTTTTGACTTGTTTATCCATAGAATATGCGAGAATCGAGATGGATTGTAACAGTTTTCATGTGCCGTTAGACTCCAGTTGGTTCGCTGCGAAGCGAGTTTCCGGTGGCGCGGTTGGATGCGCCGTTTTTCGTAATCTATATATATATATATATATAGATCTCCGTCTGTTGCATGAACTAGTCCGCAATGGTTGACATTGAGAAGTGATTAAGACCCGCATCGATTGTTGTGAATGAGGGACGAACATCTTGCGGCATGCCAGCGGAACGGAAACACGCGCGTGTCCATTACTTCCGTGATCGGGATTAGCTTTAAAGTCCAATGTGGATGCTTACTAATCGTGAAAACTTTTATATGAATAACCACGCGGGTTGAAACATATATTTCCAAATCATAGCAATTGCAATATGGTACATTTCTCCCGATCGAAGTATACACAGGTACGGGTTAGTTAAGTTTAGTAAGATATTTTGAATTACTATCGTTTCCTCTTGTTTTACTTTATGTAAAAGTCAATATTTCTTTAAAATTAGATTACATTGCTTTCTAATCTTTAATTAATTATTATGTTTATTTGTCGATTATTAGATTTATTTGTCTATTATTATATTTTTTTTCCCATAATTACGTTTATTAATCCATTATTATTTATAAGTCTTCTTCATTATTTATAAGTAATTCTTTATTATATTAATTTGTTCATTATCATATTTATTTATCCATTATCATATTTATTTATCCATTATCATATTTATTAATCCATTGTCAAATTTATTTATCCATTATTATATTTATTTTACTATTGCCATATTTATTTAGCCATTCTTATATTTATTAATCAATTATAATATTTTAATACCCATTATTATATTTCATTATCCATTGTCATATTTATTTATCCATTGTTATATTTCTTTATTCATAATATGCTTAACAATCATTATAATGTATAGAGTTTTATTTATATCATTTAGGTGGGTTAACTGGAAGATCTCCAACTAAAAAAAAAGACATTCCAATTGTTCAAAATGCGATTTTATACTAGCTGATCACTGACAGAAACGAAAAAAAAAAGAAGTACAGCAAGCAATACGAATATGTCACAGATTACCTGAAATGTTAAATAGTCTTCCAATTTGGCTGTTTTTCGTCTTCACTCAATCCACTGCAATCGCTCATTTCGATCTTACGTGCGATTGACCAATTTTAGGGACTTGGTTGTCTACCAGATGCCAAGTTGTTGACATTGAATAGTGGGCTGTGTGATGGCGATTTAGTCAAATTTAGTTAATAACGCTGTTATATTTGAGGTGTTAAAAACTTACCGAAACATGTGCTAAGTTCTTAACTTACTCAAATTTAGTGTACTTGATGTTCGGTGTCATATTGGATGCCAGGTGCACTAAGAAATAGTAATAAGTAATGAAGTGAGACACTATAGGGATCAACACGCGGGATGAGTATACACGAAGATCCATAACACGCGGGATAAAGCAAGGCCATTCTATTTTGATTTCGTATATTTAATTGGAACGCTGTGTCAATATTGATTTGTAGTTGGCAACATCGTGTGTGGAATTACTGAAGTACGGTCGCGGGTTATCAGTTGGACCCAGGACGTCCAGTTGGTGGCATGCGGTGACCCAACCGCTTTTAATACGCGGGCACAATTGATATTGACTCGGTTTTAATTTTGGTTGTTCATTATTTTGTACACGCACGCCCACTATACTTCCAGGTGGCCGTGTGATGGCTTTACTTTCGATTAAAGTTTATTTTGTAATGTAACACGCGGAGATAAAGACCGAACGTTTTACCACGCGGGAGCACCCTCGAGCTTGTCGGTCTTCTACGGCAACTTCAAGTGACCTTATTCAACATTTGAAAATGACGGATCGGGTTTTAACACGCGGGTCCCGAATCTGGTTCGTTCCACGCGGGATATGCACAGATGAATAAATTATGCACTGCGAAATATCAATGCAGGCTCTTCGATGGGCCCCTCTCTGTAGTTGGAATTTCGCATGGCGTTCATGATCAGGATAATCGGTTGGAATGGCGAAATAAACGATAAAATAATACATTCCGACGAGTGACCGAGATTCTACAACATTTATAAACGTTTACTTGTCACATAAGCTGGGGCGCAGGCCTATTCTCGGTCCAGTTTGTGTGAGGGTGAAACTGGCACATCAAAATTGGACGTCAGTGGGAGAATTCGGATAGACGAGCGTGTCAGTTTCCCTGTTAGACATTTATGCATATATGTTTTTTAGAATTTTTGCACCGTGTTAGTGTTGAGCTGTTCTTTGCGCTGGAGTGTCAGTCGCGAGCATGCCAGACCATTCGGCGTGTGGATTGATTGGACTACCCTGGGATTCCCGCGCAGAGAATTTGTGTTCTAGATGTTTATTTACAAATAGATGTTATCATATTTTTGTAGTTCTTTTCAACAATTGGAATGATCTCTAACCCGCTATTCATCATTAGGTATGCTTTGGAATTTTCAATAATTTTATATTACGATTACGTTAGGGAATTAAGGAAACCATCAATGTGTTAAGAGATATTGCAATGCTATTGGTTTGAAGTGTAGTGTTTCATATGGTATCCATCTTGGGACGGCTGGGTTGAACCATCTCGCCAGGGGGGGTTCAAAATCAAAGCCCACGCAATTTTTTTTTTTTAATTATCGTCTGATTTCTATTATTAATTTATAATAATAGCCCGGAATTTTTACCATTAATTTAGGCTTTCAATCTATACAACAAAATACCACACTATTTGTCTACCAAAAGCGCGATGGCATAACAACTGCCCAAACGCTCGGAGTACCACGGCCCCTGATAGGTGCAGCTGAATTCGCCTTCGACTGCACCTGTCCCTTCACCCATCGTTACGTGACAGGTACTCCAATCGCCTAGAGCGTCCAACAATCGTGCTAAATCGGATCGGTCTTCGCTGAGAGCGTGGACGACCCTTCTATGAAATACACTCATCAATATAAGTCGCACCCCACCTGTGCGACTGGGCGAACGAGTGTGCCCGGAATGTTTCCATCAAGTTAGCAGGCTTAACACGCGGGATATATTGTCGTATTCTAAATGGCGCATCTCGTAAGTTAGGACACCTAGGGTTGATAATAAGATTAAAACTGATGTAAAACGGCAGGCTACGTTATAAGCTCCGGGTCGCGTATAGCAAATTTACAACTCCTCGTAGAAAGTTGCCTTTAACATTGCACACACAACAAACACCGGATCATATTACCACCGATTTTTGTACTTGAAAAGAAATCGGTACTGTGATATGTGTCCCGGCAAACTGTACAATTTGCACAGTGTTGATAAATCGCAAGCGCGGTATTAGGCAAACGGCAACTTTCGCATCTAGATTTAAAGACGTTGCGTTCAACTGCAACAATGATAAAAAACGGCCTGTGCCTATCCACAGATAGACTTGAAACATTTCTCTCTTCAAAATTGCTGTACGTGACTCTCATTATATATATTCAGTGTCCCTAATACCATACATCGATGTTGTATGTTTACTTAACTCGAATATTTTAGTGATATACGTGCTGTGGTATTTTTATTTTCTTATCAAAATTGTGCATCGCCGGTAAACATTCAACGAGCAGTGTCAAAATCGGAAAATCGCGTCATTGGCTTGTAAAACCGCGAGCGCGAGTTGTCAATTTTTTTCTTTTTCTTTTGTCTTGATATCCTTTAAACAGTATTATGATTCGTTTAAGTGCTCTTTCTTCATGTGTATTATTCGTGTACTTATTTATTAGTAGTATTGTTTTAGTACAAAATTTATCCTTGGTTTATGCCGGGAACATTTGGATGGTGTTAGGCTGTACTTGACTGCCGGGGGTTTAATTTAAGTTCTATACATTGCCATTGTGTTTGATATTACCAACCGTCTTGTACTCTATGCACACGGAGACAATTGAAGATCTATTGTTAATGTCTATGGGCAATGAAACGCTCGTGGCGAACCCATGCATTTGCACAGGCTACTTCACAAAGAGAATGTATAGACCCTTATTCATTGATTACTTAGGAACTCACAAGCAATCGACTACGAACCGCACTTTTAACCAGTAATTAATCGATAAGGTGATTGCCCCCGGGCACTGTCAAGTAGTGCCGCGTATTTGATAATGGATGTTGACATAAAATGATCAGCATCGTTGTATAGTTTCGGAACTGAAGTTTTGGACTGATCTTGTGATGTAGATATATTCCATGGATTGTCAGCGCGATAAAAAGAACCTTCAAAAATTTCAACATCTACAATGATTACATTCTATTTTTAGATAACTTTACTCTTTCGACCTACGAACTGTTGTACTTTTGTTTATTTCTTCGATTCTCTGCACTTAAGTTGGCAATTTATGGAGTATATTATTTTTATTGTAAGCCGTATTTTTTTCAGCTAAATTATTTTGGACGGCCTTACCGCGACGTGCACGTTTGTAGAGATCGTTAACACCAGTGTGGAATGTCCAAGACATTCGTCGCTTGTCTGCTACGTTGCTCTCAAGGCTGTCCAAGTCATAGAAATGAAATAAGTGGATTGTAATTTTAAGAAACCGGCAGTTCCTTTAGAATCAATTAAACATTATGACGATATTTATTTAATACGTACGTCTAATTTGCTTATGAATGCTATGTATATTAATTGTATTATTAGGTCGGACTAAGGTTGGAACATTATTTTAAGTTGCATAAATCACTTGACAAATAGGTCACTGTATCGTCACTGTAATCCCAGTGTCCAACTTGTATGTCGTGTGTAAGTTAAGGATAATCGTCTATATTGGATGTCACTTTTCAAAGTGCCAGGCCAAGTAGTTTCATATTATTTCTGAGGTAAGCAGAAATATCTCCCGTTCACCAACAATATTTAAAATATGATTAGATCACTCGTCCTGCTCGATACGTCCGAGTTATGTTGTTTTAATTGTTCACAATAATTTCTTAAGTTTCAATTAATTTGATTGATTGCGTAAATTTACCTTAGTTGTCTGTCTTATACAAATAATTTAAAACAGTATAAACAGTTTGTTTAATCGGAATGTTTAGTAAGTCGGTTATTTTTCATCAAATTATTTACAAATTCAATTAATCGTTTATATTTATTGCAATATCGACAGGCGAGTGAATTTTTTTTCTTGGTTCTTACATTTTGATTTAGAGTGCTGGTATTAAATGTCGGTGAAAGGAATGACGTGTCACAATAATCAGGTAAATACCGGTGGGAGGTCCTACATGCAAGGGCCGACTGGGTGGGTACCACCCTCCTGTCTGCTCGGGAGCCAAAACTGTTGGTGACCGCTTGGTAAACGTCGCAGGCAGGAGAGCCAGCTTCTACACGCATGTGAGGCGACCATCTTAGTCCTCGGAGAGGGCAGGAAATATTAACAGATCTACCATCAGGTGGAATATTACTTGCCATCAGGGTATTACATGAAAGGTTGATAACATCAAAAATGTGTAACATCAACGAAGGAAGGCATCCGGGAGGCGCAACATCAGGGGGGCACAACTAAATATTATTGTGACACGGGTGTGACGAGGGAGCTGAAATGTTTTGTTTCGTTCTTTCAGTTTCAGTCTTTATTGTATCAGTTGTTTTTTTTTCCTTCGCTTTTATTTGTATTGCAGTGAGCATTGGGATGCATTAGTGTTATCGAACAATGTTTGGAAAAAATGGTGATCAGCTCGCGGTGGAATGTCTTCTGCAGAATGTTATCTTAATACTTGTCTCTTCTTCTCTACATTCTTATATCTCTTCATCTTCTAGTTGGGAATCCTGGTATAATGGCGTTTGTTTGGCAGTTGCGAAAATTATTAAAAAAAGTTTGATCTGGTTGTTGATGTGGTGGTGGTAAAATCATTTCAGTATGAGTTCCCGGTTACAACATTCATTCTAAATCTTCATTGTTTTATGATTTCGTCCCAACTTCAGTGGCTGGCATGGTAAGATTAAATAACTTTATTGCGAATGCGGTATATACATGTTGATAGCCATAAATACGCACTTGTTCAATATATTACAGTTTCAACCAACAGACTATAAGTCATACTGCGTATTTATACCTCGCATTATGTATATATGTCACAAGTGAGTAAGGCATAAGATGGCTTTCCCTACCCTTTTCCTATCTGTCTTCCTTTTTTTATCTGTCATCTCTATCCCCTCCCTCACTCTATATTCTCTCAATGTTGTAACAGAAATTCTGGGATTTGGATTCTATACAGGATTCATGGACTGGCTACTTTCAAAGTTTTGTTCATTTTGTCAATTGTCTTCCTCCTCTTGAACTAACTCCTTTTCCTTCGGTCAGTGAAAGTCCAGACTAACATCTATAGTAGTAAGCTATACGAAAGGCCGGTCTCATTTGAACTTCTTGAGGCTGATGATGATGATGAGGCTCGTCATTTGTATATTGGACTTAAGAATGCGTCTTCTGGCTGGACTCTTCTATTGGTGTTTGTTAATTGTTTTTTATTTTTCCTTAAAATTGTATTCTTTAAGATGATCAGTTATTCTCTTCTCTACTTCAATACTTGTTCATGTTATATTCCCTAATTGTCGTCCAGTTTGGTCCCTTTTACATTCTCTGAAGTTAGTTTGAGGATTATTAACGTTTGTAATCTCTAATGTTCGTTTGGTATTATTATTATTTGAAATCCTTAAGATTTGTTAATATTTCTATTCTCTTGAAGATGCTTGGTTGTTTTTATTAATTTATTTAAAAAAAACGTTCAGTATTGTTTCATATTGTATTCCCTAAATTTAATTCAGGTTTTGATTAATTATTGTGTTCTCCAAAAAATGAGTTTGGTATGGTTCATTTTTGTATTCCCTAAAGTCAGGTTAATTTAGTGTTCCCTAAAACTACGTTAGGTATGGTACGTTTTGGTATTCCCTAAGATCGGTTAAAGCTAGTTCAATTTTGTATTCCCTAAAAATAAGTTGTGTGGTTAATTTTTGTATCCCCTAAAATCCGTTATAATTTTGATATATTTTTATTCTATAAATATGAGTGTATTGTTCATTCGGTTATTCCCTAAAATTGTTTATATTTTATATTCCATTATGATGGTGTACGTTTTAATTATTTTTGTATTCCCTAAAAATGGTTGTGTGGTTCATTTTTTGTATTCCCTAATCAACACTTAAGTCTTGTTCATTTTTCTAATCCCTAATTTTTCCCTAGTTTTTTCTTGTTTGTATTCTCTAGAGATGTTTCAATTCTAATCATTTCTTTTTACCTTAAATATGTTTCGGTTCTGTTTATAATTATATTCCCAGAATGGTGCTCAGTTATGTTCATTTCGCATTCCCTAAGAATAATTCCGTTTTGTTAATATTGAATTCCATAATTAAGATTCAGTTTCGATCATTTGGAATTCTTAAAAAATTTGTTAAGTATTTTGTATCTCCTAAATTTGATTCAGTATTTCTTTTTATTGTATTCCCTAAACGGTTCTCTCATTTTCGTTCTTTTTGTTGTTCCTAAGGATGGTCTCGGTATGGTTATTTTTGTACTTCCTAAGTTTGGTTAAGTATGGTTAATTTTTGTATCCCCTACAGAGGGTTCGGTTCAATGGTTGCTTTATGATTTACTTAAGAATTTGTATTCCCTAATAATTGGTTAAGTATGGTTCATTTTTTATTCCCTAATAATCGGTTAGTATGCTTCATTTTTGTATTCCCTAATAATTGGTTAAGTATTGTTCATTTTTGTAATCCCTAATAATTGGTTAAGTATTGTTCATTTTTGTATTCCCTAATAATTGATTAAGTATTGTTCATTTTTGTATTCCCTAATAATTGGTTAAGTATTGTTCATTTTTGTATTCCCTAATAATTGGTTAGTATGGTTCATTTTTGTATTCCCTAATAAT